>PVJO010008656.1:10270-74059 GCA_004026905.1 Hystrix cristata | reverse complement strand
GTGACATGCCACACACATAGGGTAACAGGCTGCCCCAGAGACGTTCTAGAGCTCTGGAGAACTTTTTTTTTTTGGAAACCTCCATATAAATCTGGGTGAGCAGCCTCGAGTGAGACAGATTTACAGTCTGGAAAGTAGAAAAAGTAAAGCAACAGGAGTTAAGCCAAGCATCACAGTGCCATGATGTGACAATCTCTGTGTGGTGACTTCGGCTGGCCGATGGTTGGCTGAAGCCGACCACAGCCACTTCTCAGAGAGGAAACAAATAAGGACAAAGAGGTATAACAGATATTATGTAGAAGAAAGGTAATATTCAAAAGGGAGGAGAGCTAGACAGGGAGGAGGGGGAAAGGAGGAAGAGAAAAAGAACAGGGAGGAGACAGGGTCAGCCCCAGTCTCCTGGGTTCACAGCCTAAAGTGGACGCCTGGGCAAATGGGGATGCTCCCGGCAAAGCAGAAGAGGATGCTGGGTAGTCGGCCAAGCTTGACCGCTCCTGGCACTTCCGCTTCCACACAAGTCTCAGTTCACCTGCCACGTGTCCCCTCAACAAAGGGCCCCAGAGCAGCTATTAGGGGGCAGTCTCCTTCCTTTCCCTGCTCAATTTCCAGGCACCTTCAGATCAAGGCAGGCATCTGTTCCCCAGTAAAGTCTTCCCTGATTGTCAAACGCGGGTCCAGTTCTCTGCTTTAGGTTTTTTTTTTGGGGGGGGGGGTTGTTCATTTGTTTGTTTGTTTGTTTGTTTGTTTGTTGTGTTTTGGTAGGAACAAATCCTCTGCCCCCTCCATAGCACTTATCACAGTTGAAACTTCTGTGTCTATTTGTGGAACAATTTGTTTAGTGTCATTGTTTGCATGAGGACATGTAAGCCAGCGTGCATCACCGCTCATAGGAGGCACCTAATTTATTTTTTATGAACAAATAGTACTTTTCATATTTTCTGAAAAAGAAAGCAAGCTACTTAACAGGTAGGAAAGTAGTTCCCTTTAACCTAATCACAATTTAGGGCTAAAATAGTACCAAATGCTTGAGACCATCTGAAGCATTCTTAATGCAGGGGCTCATTTTTGTCTTCACTGTCTATAAAACACAGACATTATTTTAAATTCCATCATGATGCGATTCTGCACACTTATCAGTAGAAATAGGATTATTCCAGTACCAGCTATTTCCCCACTTTAGGTCTTCATCATGATTTGATTTTAGAATCTAATGAATAAGCAATGCAAATCTCAGGCGGAGAAGACGTTATAGCTTATGTAGGGTAGGAGAATTCATGTTATCACAGCTCTCTTTGGAGAGACGATGCCCAGGCAGGAAGGGTGTAGAGAGGGCTAGAAGTCCAGACACCAGGCCTGGCTGTGTCCCTTATGTAGCGTTAGCGTTAAGCAGATGGTAGGCCTTGGTTTCCTTATCTGAAACTTAAATCATTGAGTCTGGGGGTCAGTAAGACTCCTTCCAGCACCAAAAATTACTATGAAACATCCTGAATTTGTCCACACTCCATTTTCACTGCCAGATCTTTTTCTTTCAGTCACAGATGTAGTCAGAGATATGACAGCCCTGGGAATTTAAAGGGATCGAGGCCCAAATCCCCAAAGAAAAATCATAAAGATGCTTAGAATGAGCAGGTAGATCATATGAACTTGGTGTTAAAAACTGTAAAGCCAATATTCACTCATGTCAACATAGATGTGACAGAAATTCTTTATCCAAAGACTCAGGGAAGTAGAGTGTTAGGAATTAGCCCTTCAGTGAAAAAATAAGATGTCTTAGAATTGGATTTCAACACGGCCACTTGGGGAGAGAGAGACAGGGAGATCGGGAGGAAGATGGACAAAGAAGGGGAGAAGGCGAGAAGAAGAGAAAGAAAGAGTAAGGGGGAGGGAGGACAGAGAAAGAAAGGAGACAGAGGAAGGAGAGGGGAGTGGGAACAATATGAATAACATTTGAAGAAGTTTTAATTGTA
The DNA here is from genome assembly GCA_004026905.1 of Hystrix cristata. Taxonomy (NCBI): domain Eukaryota; kingdom Metazoa; phylum Chordata; class Mammalia; order Rodentia; family Hystricidae; genus Hystrix; species Hystrix cristata. The sequence goes on along the minus strand of PVJO010008656.1, from coordinate 72,092 downwards.
GAGTGTGGGAACTTCATCTAAAAGTGAAGAAACGGGGCTGGGGATTTCACTCAGTGGTTAGTGTGCTTGCCTGGCAAGCGCAAGGCCCTGAGTTCGATCCCCGGCACCAAAAAAAAAAAAAAAAAAAAGTAAAGAGATGGAACTGTAGACAGTCTTTCAACTCAGGACCCCTTTCCTGAGTTCCAGTCCAGCTCCTTCTACTTACTTCAGTGCTCACCAAAGCGGAGTGAGAGAGAAAAACTTTAGAATTTCTATTGTAATTATATTTGCCTTAAATGTTCCCTAATTTCAATTTTGCATTAGTAAAACAATATATGTTCACAAGATACATGTAAACAAATACGCATACATTGGGAGTGCACACTGGGAATGTTTTTGGTGAGGGGAACTGGTGGCCTGGGTGAGAGCCCCGCACTCTAACAGCAAAGCGCCTCTTCCCATCACCCCAACTGCTAACAAGTTACTGACATCAACATCATTAATAATTCTTCTCGGTTTTTTTTCTGGAAGGAAAATATCTTGACCTTTTTTCCAAGATTTTAACACACATTCACATACAGAGTAATTTGGAAAATGCAGAAAATTATCAAGAAGAAAATTAACATCATGCATAACTGCAGCCCATGTTCATTTTAAAAAAAGAGAGAGCTTTCACTTTTGAAATTGTTAAGTCCTTCTGCACTTTCTCACTTTGGTTTTTTTTTTTAAACTCTACAGGGTGCTGAAAAGTCACCCAGCACTACAGCCAACCTCAAGTGGGACGAAGCCAACCTTGCCCCCCAGGGGACCCCAGGGACAGCCAAGAGCTCCAAAGACTGCAGCCCGCCAGGTCAGGCTCCATCTGCAACGGCTGCTAAATCAGCAAAGGAAGGCAGCCGGGAGAAGACGGGACCCACCTCCCTGCCTCTGGGCAAACTGTTTTGGAAAAAGGTAAGTGTGAGCTTTAAGATCTGCAGAGTCCTTGGAGCTGGGATGACTTGAGAAATTATTTCTATTGAGCCGGTTGTACTCAGAGATACATAGAAGGGGTTTTTTTTTTCCTCCTTCTTCTCAAAAATGACTCAGCTCGTCAAGGAGCTGAGGATTTCTCACGCACCCCGGGGAGAGTGGAGTGCCTATCGCGTCGCAGACGATGTTCCATGGGGAGGAAAAGGAGATGAACAAGTAGAGTGACTCGAGTTCATGGCAAAGGGTTGCGGTATTTCATGGATCCATTGCCCTCTAAAACTGGTGGCGAACCTGTGGGACACGTGCCGCAGCGGGCACGCAGACCCCTCTCTGTAGGCACGTGAGTCGAGGGTGTAAATTGTTCTTCTAAATGATAACCTCGGTGTTCAGGTTTAATTGCAGTGTTGGCACTTGCTGATAAATAAGTGAGTCGGGGCTCAGTTTGGGCACCCGGTCTCTAAAAGGTTCACCATTACTGCTCTGAGATGACGGGTGGCCCAGCTTCCTCCTGGTCCTCTGAACGCTGTGGCCCTGGCTAGAGGGACCAGCTTGGGGCCCTCTGTCTCTGGGGCTCCCCAGCCAGATGGAATCACTGTGAGCTCTCACTCCCCCTTTCGGAAACCCAGGAGTCCACCAGGTCACCAGCAAGGCAAGTGCAGACCGTGCTCTGTGACAGGCAAAGCTTGGTCTGATCTCTTCCCCTCTAGAACGCGCATGCAGGAGGCATACACTGCGCAGGGATTCGGGCAGGTGGGCCGAGCAGTCGCGAGGACCAGAGCTTGGTCACCGTGCTGAGCAAACCCCAGTCACCATGCCTGTCCCGAACTCTTGCTGGGTTAAATTTGACCAGAAGATGAGCAAGACACTGGGGAGAAGGGTGGAAATTCACAGAGCTGGAAAAATCTAACTTAGTAATTTCGTCAAAACATCTGTGCCACTTGGCACACCATGAAAAGTGCATGACAAATCCAGATGTCACTGTGATACCATTTTTATACTCTTGTCCAGAATCCAGCTGGATTTTGAAACCTCTTTCTGGTTTGTTTTCTGCTTGACAGAAATCGTCTTTCTAGGTTCTTGACAGTATGCAAACTCCGATAGTCCGTGAAAACTTTGAAGGATGTCAGTTGACATTCTGTTCTAGTCCTTCTGTCTCTCTAATGTCCATTCCTCATTTTAAAAGTCTTTTACCAGGAGTATAATCTTCAAGTGAGATCGGGGGATGGTGGTTCACGCATGAAATTCCAGCACTCTGGGAGACTGAGGCATGAGGATTGAAAGTTCAAGGCCAGCCTTGGCAACCTGGATATTAAGTGAGACCCTATTTCAACACTAAAAATAAAAAGGGCTGCTTAAATTAGAAAAATAAAGAAAATCACTAAGAATGGCCTTGGCTGCTTTTATGGAGAAAACTCCAATTATTTATCAATTTGCTCTGATGGCTTGTGATTAAATTGAGAGCTGATAACTAATTCCTGTCAAGTAGATGAATGAATAGCTGAAATTATGTTAAAATTTGCAGACTCTGTTTAGTGTATGAAACAAATAAGCAATTTTGTCACCTTTTATTAAAGGGCTCTAATTTTTGGGGGGGGGTGCTGGGGATTAAACTCAGGGCCTTGTGCTTGCTAGGCAAGTGCTCTACCACTTGACCTAAATCCTCAACCCCAAGAGGCTCTAATTTTTAATATTAAATGACCTCAAATTGATTTTCATTCCTAGTTAGGAACAGAGCTTTTGTTCTGTTTATATTTTCTTTCATTTATTTATTTTGAAGTTTAGAATACTTTAAATTTTCTCTGGAATTCATAACATGACACATACGTTTAAAAAAAAGCACATATATAAAAAGCACTTTAATTTGAAATGTTTTCACTGTAAAATATAGTGCAGATTGTTAAAGGATGAAAGACTATAAGCTTAAGAAAATCTTAATAAAATTGAAAAAAAAAAAATCTAAGTATTTAGCTCAGTGCAAAGGCCCTGGGTTCAAACTCTAGTACCAAAACAAGAAAAAAGACCCAGCTGAGTTATATACATATATCAATGGCAAGGGAGATAACCTAAGTGACCTATATTTAAATATTTTATTTAAATATTCAGCACCTATTCATTCACAGATATAAAGATACAATAGTTATGTATCATGTACATAAAAGCATACATGAAAGTTATATGTATATTCAAAGTGTATCGGGAAAAATAGAAGTACTGTGTTAAACTTGAGATTTAATGTGCATTTTAATGAGCCTACATGCATTTACTTTAGAAAAAGACCCAACTTTCTAAAGGCAAGTGTTGCATAAATAACAGTACGATCGTGGTCCTGGTAAATCTGGGTCCTCCAAGAAGCACACACCAAGACAGAATCATGGTGCGGGAGGTTTGCTGGAGGGAGATGCCCGTGAAAGAGGTGGTGGTTGTGGGCAGAGTGTCAAAGGACTATCATCTGGGGAGAGAGAGCAGGCGGAGAGGGAGGGAGGGAGGAAGGAGGGAGGGAGGAAGGGGGTCGGGTGAAGGCTGCCATGGAGCCGGTCTCAGCTGACACAGCCTGCACTGGGAGCCCCTGCTGGGCAGGAATGAATGGCCCAGAGCCCACCATGCTGGTCACAGACAGCAGGCGAAGGCGCGACAGGTGGAGGCTGTGCGTCCTCGCAGGCGAACCCGAGCGAGCGGCACACTTGGCAAACAGGCGAGATGGCAAGCGCCGTCTAAGCTGTGGACACACGACTGGATTTGAGGAGTAGGGAAGGAAGAGTTATGCCGTTTCACCTCTAAGAGCCCCAGTTTCGTCACTGGTAAAAAGCAGATAGCGAGCTGGGGATTTAGCTCAGTGGTTAGAATGCTTGCCTTGCAAGCATAAGGCCCTGAGTTCGATCCCCAGCACCAAAATAATAATAATAATAATAATAATAATAATAATAATAATAATAATAATAATAAGGCAGATAGCAAGAGAACCCATGTCCCAGAAATGAAGTGAGAATTAAACGAAATACCTCCAGTGAAGCCCCTAATGCTGCACCTAGCACAGAAGGCCTTTGTACCCACGTCACTTATTTCCTCCATATTCAGGAGGGTTGAGGAGCGAACCCCGTAACTGCTGTGTCTTTTGTGCTGCCCAGTTTGGGAAAGCTACTAAGCAGCCACCGCCTGGCTCCTTCTTTGGTACTTGGAGGGACATTCTCCTCAAGCTGTTCCCTGCGGGGGTCACAGTCAGGAGGGTCAGTGCCCCCCGAGGTGGAATTTCACTTATTCAGATTTGCCGTCTTTTGCACCATTATTTACCTTCATATCTTTGGGAGAGTCTTAAAAATAACGAATTCCAGGGGCTGGGGATTTAGCTCAAGCGGTAGAGCACTTGCCTAGCAAGCGCAAGGCCCTGAGTTCGATCCCCAGCACCCCCCCCAAAAAAAATGAATTTAAGAGAAAGTAAAATCAAATTGCCAGCACCATGCAGGTCCCTCTTACACCCAATCTGAAGGAAAAATTCTGTATGGAAGTAAAATAGGAACGTTTCACTCAGTCAACAATATTTTGATTGCCTTTGTTATGCTGGGGTGCTGGTACAGGTTTGTGCTAAGTACTCAGCGTTGAAAACATTGCAGTAAGCCAATTCCTGCCTTTTCCCAGCTTCTGTTCTGCTGGGAGAATTCATATCATAGTAGTTTGCTTCAGATTAGAAAGGCTATGGTGATAAAATCAGCCATTTTTAAAAACACAAAGGAAAACACCAGGAAATTCTTGTACCTTTACTGATAACTAAACCTAACCTTTCCTCTCTCTCTTCTAACTGAGAAACTTTTAAACACATTGACTTTAAAGATTGTAAGTCTGTAGATATAAGCCTCAGAAATGGGTTTTATTCCCAGGACGGGCTGTGCTATGAAAGTATTAGTTATTTTGATTTGTAGTCTGGAGTGCTGAAGTAGTTCTTATCATAAAATAAAAACAAAGCGACTGTTGAGGAAATTGCTTGCAAATTATATTATAGGGGTTTTTTTTAATGTTTAAAATCCAGTTACCTGGACTAACTGTGCCCTTGACTGTTCTGGCCAACCAGGTTGCTACCAACTCTGAGGTTGCTACTGACACATAATCTCTTTACGGTGTTGGGTTTCTTGTCTTTCCCTCATCTGTCCAGTGAGTGTGTTGGGATAGACAATATTGATGATTCTCGTATGTGGCAAGTCTTGCATAACAGATCAGACAGATTGGGCTTTGCAGTCGCTGAACCACTCTGAACCCCTATTTTCATATCTGTAAAACAAGGACTATGGTTATGTCACCGTGCTCTTAAGAGAAACTGACCATCGAATATACAGAACACCTGAGACATAATAAGTGCTCAACAACGACAACAAAAAAGCTTTATCTCTCTTCAAATACGGACAAAACATGGATGTGATTAGACATCTACGTGTGGCTTCTAGTGCCAACTCACCCACCTGCCCTTGGAGGAACATGATATGTGCACGTGCACGGGGGCGTGTGTGTGTGTGTACACATGCGTGCATAATTAGCAAATGACGTATTTGGAACATCTTCGAAACAGCCCTTTTTCTGCTTTCCTTTTGGAAGGACACATGCTGGTGTGGAGCAATGATGTGACCTCTGACATCCGCCAATCTCCATGCTGGCAGCCACTCAAAGCCCCGCGCCGCCACTTCCTTTGCAATAAAACCAGTTATTGGCATCTACCTCTTATGAGTACCGGGAGGGGGAGGACTGAATAAGAAAAAAAATTCAGTGAGTGATATTCTAGTCAACAACAATGAAACCTGCAATCCAGCATTAGTCTCCAGATACAGGTTGCAAACGCTGTGGGTGCTTAGAAAAGGTGGCAATCAGTGTTGATCAAAATAGACTCAGGGAGTATAAACGTTGCTATGCATCGTATCATCTGGGCGATTTGTTTCAAATACAGATTTTAGACCTTCCCACAGGGATCATGGGTATGAAAGCCTGGGTGTATGGCTGGATAATTATGAAGAAACTTGAGTGATGAGCTGAAAAGTCTTGGATTCGAGCTGGACGGGGTAGCACACCCTTGTAATCCCAGCCCTCTGGGAGGCTGACACGGGAGGGTCTCACATTCCAGCTCAGCCCAGGCCATTTAGCAACTTAGTGAGACCCTGTCTCAAATGAAAAGTTAAAAAGCAGCCGAGGATGTAGCTCAGTGTGAAGGCCCTGGGTTCGCGCCCCAGTACTGGAGGAGGAAGAAAGAGGAGGAGGAGATCCTTCAAATCATAGAAGAGGTCTTAGCGCTCCTGTGAAATCAGTTAGCTCAGACCAGGAGCCACGTGATCAGAATGCTGCTCAAGAAGACCCGCCACCACTAACAGGACGCTGGTGGCTTCAGCGCCACCGTGTAAATGGGTTTCAAAGAGCCTGTTAAGAATTAATTGCTTCTCCAAAGCAGAGGAGGCTTGTTATCCAAGTCGACGGTGATATTATGTGTTGTTTAACTCCATATTTTTAACGACGTTCATGTCTAAAGAAAATCCTGTCAATTTTTAAACTGGAACTTGTATTGCTGTCGATAAGGGGGCCAGACTCTTTTTAGATTCACCAAATGTCCTGTACTTGAAGAAGCGGGAAGTGGTTCCTGACCCTGCTGGAGACACCAAGGACCTGAGAAGCGCCCTTCAGTCCCAGAGCTGGGACCTCACTTTCCCGTCACTCCATGAGCTCGCTTACACTTGAGCCGCTTCCTGGGCTGGAGTTTCCTCCTTTCCACAGTCCAGTGTGGCCGGCCCCCCTCTCTGGAGTTTATCCACCACAGCCACAGTGCAGTGCCCGACTGGAATCTGGTTTGCCCGGTTTTCCTGGTTCTGCGGCCCTGCCCGCAGGCTTTCTCTAAACACCAGACAGGGATAAGGAAAAGGAAGTCGCCTGAGGCCTTCATTTGCCACTGTGCATTGAGCGTGGAAACCATGCAGAGAGTAAGTACAGGTAAAGCCCGAGATCCAGGCTTGGCTGAGGGTCAGCCCCGTGGGGATGCAGAAGTGCACCAGTTCGCTTGCAGGGGGAGCACAGGCGTCCCTCAAACCCCAACTGGACCGTGACTTTCGGACAGGAGCAAAAGCCAACAGACATTGGAAGAGAGGCCTGGAAATGCAGCACGGTCTGCTTCCCTTCCAACTACTGGCTTGGAACCCTGATGGGCAGCATATTTGCCACAGTGTGACACGGAGCCCAACAGCAGGTGACCAGCATGTTGATCTGTGTTGGTGGCAGTGCTATTTATTTTTCCAGCTCTGTAAGGTGCTAATACAACGGAGGGTTGCGAGCCACCAAAGAAGGCTGACTGAGGAAGAAAACACACCGTGTGGAAGGCCTCTGGAATCCAGGCCTGGTCCTGTCTATTCCGTTTCTATCAGCAACTTAGACAATGACCTAAAAAGTTTACAACCTGGGTGGGCTCATTAATGCAGGCCAAGATATAAACAGTAAAGATCTCAAATTACAGGCACAATGGACTAAGGTTAGTATGACCTGGAATTTTTGTTCTACAGAGGCTAGTATTTTCAGCAACCTAATACGACCTGAAGCAGTGTTAAAAATATCTATTCACAGGAGTCTGGGGAGCAAACACACGTGTGACCTGAGCAGACTCGGAGACATTTCAAAAGCAACATAGAATTAATCTAGAAAAGTCTTGGCCTGGGGACTCAGCTCAGTGGTAGAGTGCTTGTCTAGCATACACGAGGCTCTGGATGCCACCCCCAGCAGATGGACCAATGGAGGCCGAGGACGGGGTCTTAAGTAGGTCTAATAAACCTAGCTGATGCCGCTTCTCCCTGGTGTTCATAAATACTGCTGCCATGCACTGAACACTGAGTGCAAGCACTGTGCTAGGTGCTTTACACATACAAAATAAACAGCAGCAATTTCCATGGACCAGTGGACATAAATAAATTCATGATCCCACTCATCCTGCCCAGAGTTCCAGGAATCCAAGACAGGTGATCAAGAATCAATTTGGGCTGCCGTATGTCCACACCAAGTGATCACCCTCAACCACACCACTGCCGGCACAGCCACCAAGAAGATCCAGGCCAACCACCCCACCCGCCACCCCTGCTGGGTCTCACAAGTCAGTCAGAGTTCACCTGCCACTTGTAAGGTGGCAAGGAGAAAGCTCCATCCTACTGTACGCTCAGCTCCGGGAGGAGACCCCACCACAGCTGCATGGGGCCTTGTGCACACCTTCTACCAGCCTATCCTCGGCACCCAAGAACCCCTCTCCTCTCAGCGTACAGCCAATCCAGGCACAGCTGAGCGGGACTGAGTTGCTATACCGGCCACCAGCACCCAACTCAGAGCCACTGGATGTGGCTGATGCACCTGCAGTCCCTCTTTCTACAGGTGAATTCTCATTCTGGGCTTCATTTCTTGGAATCTTTCTTCTGCTCAACTACATACACCATGACTTCTAGAAGAATCTATCAACAACTGAACCCTACTTATGGACATTATTCAAGTTGTTCCCTTCACCAGTTCACACTCCTTCTGAGCTCTCTAACTCCCACGTAAGTAAAGGACTTCCTGTCGGTACAAAGAGGACCTGTGTGGGCTGGCGCTGCCACCACCAGCCATCAGCGAACCCCAGCTCTGCCCGAGCCACACTTTCTCCTACACGTGTTCTGCTAAAATCTGCTCCCTGAAATAACCCTGTGCTTGGCAAACTGTCCGGTAGTCAGCCTTCAGGTAGGTGAACTCGGACAGGGTCAGGGAGGGGGTGACTACTGGCATCAGGCTTCATAATGAAACCCTGACTTGACTCTGTAGTCACAGCGTGCCGGACTTGCGTTCCGAATAGATTTCCTCTTCCATGTGCCAAAGGCTAAAGGGGGCCAGAACCGGGCTGTCTGTTATCGATTTTTGGATATTTCCATTAACTGTGTATTTCAGCAACTGCTCTCATAAAAGCTACAGCTGTAGGCCAGTTTGCAAATGTACACAAAGCTCAAAAAGATTGGGAGCAGTTCTTGGACACAGTTCTAAAAGAACATTTAATTGGTTACACAATATGAAGTCATCTTTTCCCATTCTACTCTGACTTTCTCAGTGATGTTAAGAACAAAGTTTCTTCTTGATATTAATAAGTGTTTATCACTGTGCTAACTTTTGCTGGTCTCTTCCTTTTTAACAAAGACAAAAATTACTAGAACGTGGCTAATGTTTTCATTTTATTTGTTGCTTTTGTTCTAATACACACTACTATGTATCCAGCAAGATCTTGGTTGACATTTACTGTAATAATGAGAGATTTTGTTCTGAAATATAGTTAAGTAAGGATATGGTCAATTTAAAGAAAAATGTCAAGTAAATTCAGGCAGTACATGGATACACCGAGAATTGGAGATGCTATGAAAATTAGTGAAATTTGAGAGCTGCCCAACTGGACTAATTCCCAAAATAAGACATTTTTTCTGGATAGTATGACTTTAAAAATAAAAAGAAGCAATAACAGGCAAATTTCCTAATGCCATTTTTCAAAACAGCAGGATCTGGAAGTCTGAAAGCATAATGACGGTCAAGAAAACATCAGTGTTGAGAATCAGCTCCTTCTATTCCATTGTGTCTGCTACACCAGGGTTTTGGCATCCTCTAGAATACAGCAAGCAATCAAAAGCCAAGAACTCTCTAGAAAGGAAATCAAAAACACACATTCATCTCACTACCACGACCCGGGACAGAAAGGAGGGTTTGAAAACCCTGATGATCTATTTTTAAACAGTGGGAGGTTTTTCTCAGTCTAGTGGAGACTCTTGAAACTTCTGTGAGTGTCTTCATTACTTTTCTCTCGTTGCTGAGACAAAACACCCAACACCCAAAGTTAAGGGGGGAGAGGTTTATTTGGCTCACTGTTTGTAGAAGTTTCAGTCCATAATTGCCTGGATCCAAGGCAGGGCAGCATGGAAGATAGGCAGAGGCGAGGGGGGACACAAGAGTCTTTCTGTCCCTTACATCTTTTCTAGCTACTCGCTTTAGTGTGGGCAGCACTCCCACCCTTAATCCCAGCACACTTAATCCTAGTAGAACATCTTGATCCCAGCAGAACTGTGCCAAACCAATCAGTGGTGTAATCACACACTCTAGCTCACATGAGGCTTTGGAGGGACATCTAGACATAGACCATACGGTGAGCCAGGCTTCGAGAGTCTGGTTTTTATTGTTTGAAGCTAGGCATGGTGGCACAAGCGTATAATCCCAGCACACTGGGGCTGAAGCAGGAGAATCAACAAACTCAAGCCCAACCCGGGCAATTTAGCAACTCTGTCTAAAAATTTTTAAAAGGCTAAATGAGTTCAATCCCTAGTACTGAAAAGTGAATATTGTTTAATTATTTTCCTATGTATAGTGTATAGTATTAAATAAAATCTGACTGGTGTCAGAGCGAGGAGACACAGTTCCAACAAAGCAGAACTGCTTGGAAACTCCTGGAGGTACTATCATTTCGGACCAATCACAAGCTTCCAGAAATTCTACAGTCCTTTCCAGGGATATTTTTGTACCCAGGAAAATGTTACTATGGGTAGAAGGTAAAAAGAAATGAATAGTCCAAGCTGAAGAGCGCGTGGCGAGAGACAGTGCATCTAATAGTGGAGAAAGAAACTCGCACAGTCACCAAAATGCATACTTTGATCTCTAAAGTCCTGCTGGCAGGGGAGAGACTCTGCTCTTACAACCATTTCTTCCACTTTCTAGCTGTTCAGCCTGCATTTGTGACTTTACTCCTGTGTACCTCTGTCGCCTACAGTGCACATGAAGGTCATAGTACTTGCTATTTGGGGCTATATTAAGGGAAATAATGAATGCAAATGGCCTAGTGCAAAATCTATATTTATAAATATCACTTTTCTTTGTCCCCTCCCACTGGCTATCTTAAAGGAAAAAAAAAAGCTGAATGTGGTAACAAAATGGATATAGGGAAGAGTTCTTCACCTGGAATCCAAGAGAATAGATGCAGAACGTCTGTGAACATGCTGAAGTCCTTTGCAAAGTATTTTGTTGATGGAAGGCAAGTTCAGATCTATTAAATGAGTTTCGAAGGGTCTAACTAGTAACACCCCCCTCAAAGAGTTTAAGAACCCTTTGTGTCTTGGGTCAAGACACAAAGCTGACCTCCAGAGTTAGAGCTCATCGATGAAATGATTGTGACATTGACATTCATAGAATGGGGTCATGGTCTCTTTTCTGTACACTCTGGAATGAAACCAGGAAGTAAAACAGTGGCTGAAATCAGATGCGTTGGACCTTAGCCTTCTGGCCCTTCCTAGACTGTTCTAGCCAAAGTGAACTCAGACACAATGAAAACAGCCCAGACTGAGGGCTGATAGAAGAAGCAGACTCTGGTGTGGTGGGGAGGAGGGTGAGGACCCTACTCGGGAGAGGACAATGCCTACATGCGCCATAAGGGTCATGGAGGAATTTCTCTGGATCTATTACGAGGACTTTTCTGAGAAGCTCATTCATTTTTATCTAACCGTGACTGTATAATGAGCAATTAATAATATTTCCCTCTTTTCATCAGCTCCTAGAAAATATAAAAGCAGAGGTGTCACTTAACCACAGCCGAGACGTCATGGTTTGTGCTTTCTGTGGCAACCCCTCTCCAGGCTCCGTTTGTATCCTGGCTACATCTGTGTTTATTTTCCCTTTGTTGCTTTCAAAATACACGACTTACATTACGATGCTATAGTGTTTACAGTTGTATATGCCTCCTTGGATTGCTCTTTGGAGCAAGGTCTACATAAGCGATTCAGTGTTCCAGGACTGCACTACTGGGCTGCTGGCCAGATAACCCTTTGCTTTCATGTTGGCTTATGTATTTGTTTTTCCATAACATCTCAACTCTCACTTTGTTTTTTATCTTCCTTTAGTCAGTGAAAGAGGATTCAGCCCCCACAGGTGCAGAGGAGAATGTAAGTGACACATTCAATGGCAAAATCATTCCATTCCCATCTTTGGCATGTTGGATCATTGGGCATTTTCAGCTCTGAGATCCTATGTTCTTGCATGTTCTGGGGGTCCTTAATCTGCTGTAGACTCTTTCACCCTTTCTTATGATTAGAGTGCAACTGAGAAGGACACTGGATGAAACTTGTAACTTCCACTGAATTAATGCAAATTGAATTCAAAATCAGACCACACATTTTAATACTTTGTTTAGGGGCTGAAAGAGTCTACTACGCACAAGAACAGCTTTGTGCTTTCTTAGGTGTAATCGATGCTGTTTCATTGGGCCGTGATTGCTCCTTCACCTTTATTTCCATGGTGACCCAGATTCCTACTAACTTTGGGTAGTACTCAGGATGGGTGACTGCATCAGAACAACTTGCATCAGCAGGGGCTGAGACTACTGGGCCCATTTGGAGAGTTGACTCTGTGGCTCTATACCTAACAAAGACAGACATGGCTTCACCTATCAGGCCTTGAATAAAGACCAAACTTTCATGGTCTTTCATCTTCTAGGAAGAGGGTCAAAACTTTCAAGAGAGTACAATCATGATGCTAGAATAATGTGTCTCTTTAGAAACATTTTCCAGGGAGATTACTAATAAATGGACCTTATGAGTTTCAGGCCCAAGACAGCAGTTCTCAGCTCAGAAGGGCAGAAAGTGTTGGAAAATTTTGTAAATGAGGATAAGTGAATTCACAACCTCTCTAGATAGAAATGGAACGTGATCATTTTGCCAAAGCAAAATATGTTTGGATCTTTTTGGTGTCTCTTGTTTATTTGCCATGGAGAGGGTGTGTGTTTTCATTCTTATTTAGTTACTGGAACTGAACAGATGTTGAAAATCCAAACACGTTCCAGAAATGTTATCCGTGATACGGAATGAAAATAAGAATGATTTTGTTGTGATTCTCGTTAGGAGAAAAATCTTTAAAATCTTTTTGTTATCCTTCTTCCCCTCCCTTCTGTTCTTCTTTGCTTTCTTGAACCAAACTGAGTAGCCCAGCAAAGTGCAGGCCCCTTGTGATTATGCCCCTAGGGCAGCGGTGGCAAATCTATGGCATACAAGTGTGTTCTTTGTTTTTCTTTTAAACATGAAAGTGTTATTTATTTTCAAGACAAAAAATACTAATGCAGGAGTTGTTTTTTCTGAGCTGAAACCTCAGTATTCAGGTTTAATTGCAATGTCAGCACTTTGCAATAAATAAATGGACCTGGGGTTACAGTTCGGGCACTTATCTCTGAAAGGTTCGTGAGTAGTGATTGTTCTAGAGAGTGAAATTCTCTAGACTTTCAGGGATCTGCAGGGAGCAACCTCGCGAGTCTCCTTGCCATGAACTTCACGGCCGCGGGTGAAATCTCGAGCCTGGGTCAGTCTGGAGATTCTGTGTTTTCTGCAGACAAATTTCTCTTGCACTGTCTAGCGTGATTGCAAGTCTGAGGAATCCTGCGCCTCCTGCAGCTCACATGTTAACATGTAGAGTAGATCCGAAACAGGCCAACAGAAGATGTTTCGTTTTCCAGTGTGAAGCTTGAGACAGAAATATGAACATGAATTAAGAGATAAATTGTTAATAGCAAAAGATGACAGCAAAACTGATCGGGATATGAAAGAAGACAAAATATGTTTTAAGGAAATAGAGAGGCATTGTAAACATTCTTTTAAATTGCTTAGCTCCACAAATCACGCTTCTATTTTTAAGTCTCAGTATTTCATCTTTTAACTCCTCACACTTAGATGGAATGAGGCAAAATAGTTGTGATCTTGGCCTCATCATCTCCAGGTTGTGTTAGCTCTTGGGGCTCAGTTTACTCATCTATTAAGTGGGATAATAATGGTACCTACACTCGATGGTTCTTGTGGGAACTGAACGAGGTAATGCATGTAATGCACTTATGGTTCTTCAGGGCCTGACTCAGAGGAAGAATTCAGGAAGTTAGAAGTCAATGGACTACAGCTCATAAACCAAATCCAGCCCACTTCCTGTGTCTCCATGGCTGACAGAGTTAAGAATAGTTTTTATATATATTATATGGTTGAAAAAATGGAAAGAAGAACATTATGTGATGAAAAAATTATAGAAACTTCAAATTTCACTGTCTACAAACAAAGTTCTGTTACAGCACAACCACCCCCATCCGATTACATACCAGCTAGAGCTGCGCTGTCATTAGGGTAGTAGAGTCTTCAGAAGCTATCCCTGAGACCAGGTGGTGGGCAGGACCTTTTGCAAGCGAAGCCGGCCGCCCCTTACAGCGGTTGCTAGCAAGCAAGAGGTAACATCCTGAGGGAGTACTTCCTGGTCATCGAAATCATATTTTCTAGTAAAATTTTATGTTTCTCAGCCTATTCAGTGTCCAGATAGAGGGAAGGAATATGTAAAGCAGAGTCCGTTATTTTTCTCCCCTAAATGTGGCAAGAGAGAAATCCTTAGTAGACACAACAGATAGTACCCTGCAGGATAATTGTCTATGATCGGCCAGATTACTGATTAACCAGATTACTGATTTCTGGCTAAAATATGGTTATTTTTTTTTCTAATTTCTCTACCTACAAGTTTCCAAAATCAATCTGCCACCCAATATGAGCCCCACTTGTAATTTACAAAAGTAAGGTCAGGATAATTTCAACATTTCCCAGAGTTTTCATAGAAAAAAAAAAAATAATAAAAGGAGGAGTTTGCAACCCATTGAAGTTTATTGCTTTTCCAAAAATATGTTCTTGATCCTACCAGTTATAAAATCTATCGAACTTGACTATGGCAATTATTGAAACTTTCACTTGTAATCTGAAAATATTTTGGCCATTAACTAATTGAGTTAATGTTCTAACTAATGGAGAAAATTTTCCTTCTCAATGACCTATAAAGCCAGGGAGGCAAGGGCTTCTGTGGCGTGCCTCTCTTTGTAAGTGACCTTTTAGTTACTAGGGAAAGAAAACCCAGCTCAACCTGGATGAAAAAGAGAAAGGAATTTATTGGCTCTCATCACTAGAAAATAGAACTGGTTTCAAATAAAGCTTGATTCGTGGCTTTCCCGTGGCTCAGCCCTCCTGGCCTGGCCATATTTGCAGCTTTCCAACATCGCCTCACCCAGTCCGGATTGAGGAGCAGTTTGTCCGCTGCGACTCTACGTGTCCCAGATTTTGTTCTCCTTCCTCAGCTCAGATGTGTTCATCTGCTCCGTTATTCAGGTTGTGCCTAGTTGTGTGGCAGTAACAACCAAGCCCCAAATTTCAGTGCCTTGAGGCAGCAAAGATTTCGCTTGGTTTTTTGTTTTGTTTTGTTTTTTTCTCATATATGGCATAAGTCAGCTGTAAATTGGCTGTAACTGCATCAGGTGGCCACTTTTAGCAGAAATCTGGAGTCAAGGAGCAGCGCATGGGTGAGCACTCAGGAGCTCCTAAAGCTTCTACTCAGATACTGTTCACATCATATCGACTCACATTCCTGTTGCTACCGCAAGTCACACAGCCAGCTGCACAAACGTGCAGCTCTTTCACAGGAGGGAAGGCCCAATAATCAGGAAGATAACACATTCTGCTGCACGCTGCCATCCCCAGACCAACACGCTCAAGGAGCTAAGTCATGATGGTTGGCTCAGACTATCTCAATCGGCTTCACCCAAATCACGCAGACTTAAAATTAGGGACAACTGCAAAGCAAAATGTGGATTCTACAGGCTGACAGGTGACAATTGCTGCTGGATAGCAAAGAAAATATCTAAGCCTGTAATCAAATAATCACATTATAAGTCTAATTTAAATATCTGCAAGGGTTTTAAAATAAAAACCTTAAATATCACTACTATTATGTTGCGGGTGAAGTTTAAATAGAGGATATATATTTTGCTCTAAATTAGTTTTCAAAATTCACAGCTCAAGTAAAAACTGTGCAAAACAAATTCAAGAATAAGTACAGGATAAAATGTGAGGCAATGAGCAAAAAGCTTTTACCGAGATGTATATTGTCTGTGTTAAACACCCATCCATCTCTATGCAACATATACCATATCCTCTCTAAGGTTAGGCAAGGGGGCTTGCATCCTAAACTACTGCACAAAATAACAATGTAGCACAAATCTGATTTTAATTATATCCATCAAACCCGAAATTAAATTGTGCAGAGGTAGTCATATATTCCAAATAGGGAACGACTTTTTCCAAAGCTGTAGCCTGGAAGGAAATCCAAGTAAAAATTGAATTCTTATGTCTGTAAATGCAAATTAGATCCTTACTTAGTCCGGATCGTTCTGGGTTTCCACACCGGATGTCAGTGGATTTTCTTTGGCTACTGAAAGCCAACTTCTTGGCCTGACTTCAAAGCTGACGGAAGTCGCTAGAAGCCCCAATTATTTTACCTACTGAAATAGTTGTGTTTTGGAGAATGGACTTGTGGCCCAAAATTTATGAATTGACACCTTTCAACATTCAGAAAGACCCAGCAAGGAAATCACTGGCATTCAAGTAAGAGGAGTTTACAAAGTTATTGTCACACAAACTGATCATTTTATGGAAGGCGTAATTTTCCCTCCAGGACCCTTGCACATAAAAGAACAGGCTGCTTTAAAGTCAGAACAGTTCTGAATCCAGGGTCAGTAAGTCCAACTCTGTTCCTTACCTACTTAAGAGCCATCTCCCATTCTTCCGCCCTTCTTCTTTTGATTATGGGCAAGGTTAGGAACTATCATCTCCAGAATACCTGATCGTGATTGCTCTAAACCAATAATCACATTTTCTTCATCAGTAATTAATCTGAGATAAAGATGTGACTTAGCTAGGACCAAATGAAATGTCTGTACCCAGAAATAGGGAATCAAAATTCAGAAGTTGATTTGGAGCAAATCTTTTGCCGCAATTTTCCATCTGTTTCAGGACATTGAGTTGAGGATATGAAGCTAGAACTGTAACATTTTATGACTGTGAGTGAGGTAGTAAGTCAAAAGATGATGCTAAGGGTGGCAGAGCCAAAGGATAGAAAGAACCAAAGCTCTCAGGGACATTTTAAAGCCACTGAAGAAAATCTCAGAATATCCTGCTTCCAAAGTCTTGTTCCATGTCCTTACTGGCTGATCCACCGCTAGACATTCAGGTGTTGGCAGAGAATGCCATGCTCCTGGAAGTGGCTGCTTCCCTGGGTTGTGACTTTGGTCAAGTCATTCAACATTCACATTCTTTGTTTGTAAAATGAGGATAGCGTTGTCCTCTTGAGCTATCTTTTTAACTATTTCCTGAGGATGTATATAAATTACCTTGTACAGTGCCAGACATATTAAGAGGTAGTTGGTGATATAACCATCTAATTAATGGATGTACACATGGTGGGTGATTCCAGATCATTCACACTCATGGAGTAAATAGGTCTAATACGAACACAAATAACAGCCACTCGTATTAATTGTATGTTATGTACTAAGAACCCAACATGCATTACCTGATTCAACTCTCAGAACAGCTTTCTGATACATACACAAAAGCATGAGGCTGTCAAGCACTAACTTTAAGCCCTCGGAGGGATAAAGACAAGATATAGGCCAGGCCATTGCGCCAGAGCGTGTGTGTTGTGACAGCCTGCATTTCAGGCTTAGATGCTTATTTCCCAGAAATGCAGTTGAATTACAGCAGGCCTAGACAGGGAAATCCACATGTGACCACCAGCCCCAGCCTCTCACATGGCTTCAGTCTGATTCTGGCTTCCCAAACCAGACTGGGGTCAACTCAGAAGCCAGGTGCACAGGCTTACTCAAAAATATGATTTGTTTGGCCAGCTCAGTGTTTTTGTTTTTTCAAGGTCTTTAGATGGGATGGCTTGACTGTGGTTCACGATACTTCTTTCTTACACTTGTTTTTCTCTTGTGTCTGATCAATCCACGCTGATGTCCCTGCTTGCCTCCTTAGGGGTTTTACGTTTATAACTACCCAGTTTAGATCTTTGCTTACAAAGGGAAAGTACTAGAAATCAGGTCAATCCCATAAGAAAAGCAAGGATACTGCTGGTGATTCGCTGGCCAAATTTGGGGGTTTTCTGCATGTTGATTTGTTGATGGGCACCTGTCTGCATCAGTTAATGACATGGCAATTAAGGGCTCTTCTCTATTTGGAAAATCTGGGTCATTTGCAAACCAGTGGTATATTCTGCATGAAGGAAAGCAAAATGCTTTGTTCGTAAGTGTTCTCTGGTTTTGGAAACAACTAAATCCCCTTCCCCTACCCCTGACATTGAGAACAAGGCTCGGAGGAAGCTGGGGTCTGGCACCAGCAGGCACAGACCCTAAGATACCTTTGGCTCTCTACCTCCCTTGTTGGAGGCAGGGAATGGAAAACCTGAAGTATAAAGGGCCAGAGAGTAAATACTTTAGGCTTTGTAGGCCATTTTTGGTCTCCATTCCATATTTCTCATCTTTGAAAATAAAATTTACAACCCTTTAGAAATATAAAAACCATGTTTTGCTTGGGGGCCATGCGAAACAGCCATGAGGCTGGGTTTGCGTGCAGTTTGCCAACTCTGCCTGAGGAAACAAAGGAAGTTGTAAAAGTCTCTCCTAGGCAGCAGCTGCTGGAGGGACCAACACAAATGCAGAAACATGCCACACAAATGGGGCAATGCCAGAGTCAGAGTATGGGCGAAGGGGGCCTTCCTCAAGCCCCAGGTGCTGGCTCTGTCCCCTGTAGCACTCAGAAGGTACTGAACTCAGGAGCACCCTGCGGGGATCAGAGCTATTGTACCATAGCCTTGGTGCCAAGTTCATTCTTCTGATGAAAGTGGGCGTGTCAGCTAAGTAACAATGCCAAATGACTGGTGAGCTGGGAAAGGAGAGAACGAGGAAGTCACGTCTCCTTTCTGCAGAGCAGACAGTTTCTCCAGTCACAAGGAGACTAGGATGAGGAATGGAAAGGGCCATGGTCACTACCTCCAAGGCCGAACTCAAGAAAATGATTCTTTCTGATTTCCACACATGTCAGATAGTTTGCCTGAGGGCCACATCAAAGAGTCAGGCCTACTGGAATGGAAAGGCAGCTCCCAAAGAGGACCTCATGCCTGTACTTTGTACCTGTATGGGGAAGGAATTGGCCATCCCACATCAGTCTGTCTGTCCACCATTCAGAAACTGGCCATTTGGATCACATTATGCAACAGGAGTGTTGCTTCTTAGAGATGGGCCTGTGTAGAAATGACCCCAAGAGTCAATCCTGCATCTGCCACATGGGGCAGGGGACAGCCAGGACTCCTGCTGTAAAACATGTTCTGGGGTGATGGATTTGAGGTTTGGGTTTTTTTTTTTTTTTTCATTTTCTTAATACCTGGCAAAACAATCCAGGTGGTGTGTGAATCACCAGTACAGACTGTAAAGTTTGAGGAAGTAGAGTCAACCTTGCAAACAGTGGATCTCAGTGACGAGAAAGATGCTCCACCTGAGCCCGTGGAAGTAAAACCCAAAAGAGAAGAAGGCAAGCCACGGAGGACCTCCCTGATGGCACTTTTCAGACAAGTGGTAAGCCGCTTTCTTCCGGTACGGGAAAGGGAAACGCCTAGCTGGGTCTCAGAGAACAAAAGACCCAGCCATAGTGGGTAAGAGATGCAATCTTAGGTGGTACCCATAAAATAGGAATGGAATACGAATTGTGCATTGAGAAAACACCTTCCCTCCTTCTGATTCAGTCACAGAGAACATCTCAACTGACTAATATTCTTTAGCTCTTCTTTAACCCTTGCTAATTCCCTTTTTAATAAAGAAAAAGCCAGGTATGGTGGTGCATGCCTGTGATCCTGGCACTCAGGAGGCTGAGGCAGGAGGATCACTGTGAGTTTGAGGCCAGTCTGGGCTACTTAGTGAGTTCAAGGCCAGCCTGAACTACAAAGTAAGGCCCTGTCTCAAAAAAAAAAAAAAAAAATCTGCACTTGGGTCCTAAATTCTGGCAGGCAAGAGCATCCACCTAGGTCACCTAAGTAGTAGGTAATATTATTGCTCACTTTCCGTTATTTTTAAAGTTTCCTTCTGTTGGTGGCAAAAGAGTGCTATTTTTCCCAATATGAGAATGATAAGACATTTCCTTTGAGAATACTTGTATTTACATAGAGAACATCAGCCATTTTATGGTTCAAATTATAGACTGAGGTAACAAAATCCTGTGGTGACATGTGAGTAATGCATAACTAGACAAGGTCAACAGAGATCATTCAAATAAGAACAGGACAACATAATCTTCTCATAGTGAATATATATAACGTGGTTAGTGAATATTCCACACTTTTGGTTTGGACAGACTGGAAAGAATGTGGACAAACATCTTTTAATGCCTATGAAGAGTGATGTACATTAAAGATTTACATAGCCAGGAACTTAGATAATAGAGCACAACAAAACCTACATCAGTTGGAGGACAAAAAAATTAAAACCCACGTAAAAGGTCATTGATTAATTCTCTTTTAATGAAAAACAAGAATTTCATTATAGTGTGCCCTGATTTTCAGGAGTATTTGGGAGTTTAATCCTTGAAGAAAGCAATTCTCTAGTTTCACAAGATCAGCCTCTTAAAGAGCTCTTTCTAGTCCACAAAACAAAACAAAAACGAAAGGCTTGCCAGTAGGAGTTGAGACGTATTAAACATAATTCTGTTAGAAATTGTTGGCAGGAGTTCTTTTCTTTTCTTGTTGGATTCTCACTGAGTAAAAGGTGTAAAAAGAAGTAATGGGAGGTCTTCATGGCTGGGCCCCTATCCGTATCGCTGGCCTTTTGCTACGCAATTTGGCACTTTTTAAACCAATTTTTCCGTGGTGCCAGGAAAGAAAAGAACATTCAGCGTGTTTCTGGCAACTCATCTGAATGGCAACTGGAATCTCCACATAATTCATCATAATATTGAGGATGATCAGCTTTCCTCTGTCTGGATAGATTTGAGAAATACAGGTGGGGGAGGGGTGAGCAAACGCAGTGATTCTTCCAAATAACCTGTGTGTAGCTCACTTTACTCAAGAGAGGATAAAACACAAGAAACTCCAAATAAAGTATGAAAAAAAAAAACCCCTCAAAACCACTCACTGCACCCATCCCTAGCAAATTTGGATCAAGTTCTATTTATGAATCAAAATCTACTTAAATTTGGATCAAGTTCTATACCATATTAAATTTATCCCTCAGAGCTGTCTGTTAGACACTACTTTCTAGCAATAGAAACCGGGTAAGTCTGAATGCTTGGGGTAAAAAATTTTGACAAAAACAAAAAAAGAGTCCTCTGGCTGAGTGCAGCACCTTGCAACTCTAATCCTAGTACTTGGAAGGCTGAGGCAGGAGGGTTCTTGTGAGTTTGAGGCCAGCCAAGGCTGTATAGTGAGTCCAATGCCAGCCTGAAATACATAGTGAGATTCTGTCTTAAAAAAAAAAAAAAAAGCGTTCTGGAATTGCCTGTCCATAGAATAAGGCTAAAAGAAGGCGAGCTAGCTCATTCTTCCCAAGTAATCCTCAGTGGATTCAGAGTGCAAGGTCTTACTGTGTCCATGGCTCTTACCACCTACTGCCCCTGAGAACATGAACATTACTCTTTCTTTTTAATGTTTAAACACTGCACCAAAGCATCTGCGATTGATGGGATTTCCTCTCAGATTCCAGATACCCTAACTATTGTCTCTTTTCTTTTCTGTGTTCCTTAAAACATTATACTGCCATTGTGACTAATTCACATAGACCAGAAATGCAGGTTTTCTAGTTTACCAACCTCCCCACGAGTCCCTGTCACCACGCCAGCCCAACTCATTCATTTATGTTCCTGGCCGTCGCCGCGGGTGTCCAAGTTTGCCACCTCCCGCACAGAACCATCTCCTTCTCTACACTCGCATATAGTCTGGGTTTATTGCACTCCAATGGAGCATTACTCTACTGGTGGACATCTCGTTTGTTTTTAGTTTTTTGCGTTTCATTCATTCATTTGTTCAACAAAGAATTGTTGAGTGTCCACTCTATTCCAGGCTCTGGGGATACGACAGTGGCACAAAGGGGCACAGTCTCTGTCCTCACGGGCAATAAAACCTAATGCAGAAACCTGACGTTTCTTTTCTAACTCTGCCTGATATTCAGTAACCGTGTTTCGAGCATCTTACACACATTATCTTAATCGCCTCCCTAACCTGCACAGAGAGCCACATTAATGTGCACGTATTAACATCCCAGTCGGGCAGATTCGGAGAAGTCGGTACCAGCAATTACTTTCAGGAAACGCTTTTTGAGGAACATGTTCATTGCCCCCACATTGACTGAGTCTTTGCATTTATTCAGGGGAAAAGCCTGCTCCAAGGTCTCAAAAATAGAGACAGCATCTGGCCTACTCTGAGGGTTTTTCGAGGAGAGGGGGTTTGAGCCAAGTAAGTGGGTGTTTTGAACTAATTTTAGATATTGTTAGCAAAATACGTTCTTTCAAAACGATTGATTTAATAGAAAACTCAGCTGCACAGCCTGTTTTGTATTCAGTTTCTTCATTCATTAGATCAGTGATTTTCTAGCCTTTCTTCAATTTTTTTTTTCAGATATTTTAGTATCCCACTCGGTTGAGATTTTTTCCAAAATAAATGCTTTGCCTGATTGATTTCTCTAAAGATCATTTTCTTTCCAGACATTAACTTATAAAAATAATGTCTTTTTCAAATGACCATGTTTCCGGTCAAAGAAAACAGAATCATATTAAGAGTTAGCATTGCATTTAATACATGTGGAGTATCGCTTCACGAACATTCTACAAGTTTCTAGAGGATTACAAAATAATTGCAAGGAACATCTCAGACATCTGTCATGCCCTAAATAGAACACAATTCTTACACCTATTAATTCAGCTGCATGTCAAGAAATTGCATATTTGAAGTGCTAGTGTATTTTTATAAAGTGAGTGGGCCCGCACCCCATTCATGTATCCACACACCAGGCACACAGATGGGAAATCATGAAGGTGGTAGGTAGAAATATTACACATCTCAGATTTATAATTTGTCGGCATAATAATACCTTACACCTGAAAAGCGCATTCCTCCTCCAAGCTCTTTTTCACATCTACTCTGTTTAATGCTCAGCTTGGCTCTTGCTTTGGACTACTAGTTTTACAAGAATATTGGTTGGGGTAACATTTTTGGGTTTAGTGGAAGACCGTGAGCTTATTCAGGACCGAAAAAGCCCTAAAGGAGGAGACAGCCAGGAAATCTGAGGGGTTTTGTTGACTACACTGAATCAAATCAGTTTAATAAAAACCTGCGAAATTTACTCTCTGGAGGGGAAAAGAGAGTTACTTGGAGTCTTCTCACCAAATTTCTTGATCTCAAATTTTTCCCTGGGTATGAAGATATTAATACTGATTTGCTTTTTAAGGTTTCTGAAAGAGGCATTTATTTGGGTTTCTGAAAGAGGCATCTATTTGGGCAGTTCCTGTCTCTAGCAACAAGGCGCATTCTCTCCCACCCTTCCAGGGGCGCCGGAGGCCTTTGGCACTGGAAGCATCGCGTCGTGGCCACCACGGCTGCCCCGGGTGCTGATGCTGCGGTGGGCATCGTACTCGGCGTGTCGTTCGCCTTATCTCATCCGTTCATGCCCTCACTGCCCGCCTCCCTGTGGGGACAGGCCTCGGGGCCTCAGGAGGGTTTTCGGCCGCCGGCCCTCTCAGCGCTAACACGCGCGGAGCCAGAATTCAAAGTCCCGCGTCTGTTTTGTTGCCAGTTTTTGTTTCTCGAGCTCCTTTTTACTCACGTGTTATTGCTGCTCGCTCGTTTCTGCGGCTGGTGTTCTCTGAGAGTATTGGGAGGCAGGACAACTACAAGCTCCATTTTTGTGATTATTGTGATTTTCTAAATCCTATTTTCTGTGGAAACCTCGTTGTTATGTGTTGGGATATTGCGCTTAATCTCAAGTTATGACAAGGCAGAAACAAGAAAATCAATGCATGGCTTACATAAAATTTGGGCATATATTTGTCATCAAGTGAAATCTACCTCAGCTGGGTAATTTGCTTTATTACTCCAATTCCTCATATGAGCCTTGCAGCAAAGCACAAAGCTTGGACTCACACCTTTATGGACCCCTGAAAGTTTTCAAGAGGCCCAGTTCCCCGGATCTGTGGATCTCGTACACAATATAGCTGAGTCTCACACTGTATTAAAATTTCCTCCCAACTTTTCCTTTGTTTTGAATTAGACTGTCATCAAAATACATTTAAATTCCTCTCAGAGGTATGTGAGCTGACCACTGAAAGTTTCTGCTAGAATGTTTGATATGTAAGTAATATACATTGGGAATGGTTCAGATGTTCCCCAGAGCTGTCAAGCTATTAAAATGCATGACACAAGGAAATAAATAAATGACTTCATTAATATGCAAGGCTTGGATGCTACAAGTGGAATTCACGGCAAAACTGTGGGCTAAATGCCCTGAGAGGTTTCGTTTTGATTCTCAGGTGTAAAACAACCCAGGCAGACAGCTATTCAGTGTCACACTGGAACAGCTCAGAAATTACTTGATAGTCTTCAAGCTGTTCTTCAAAGTATTGAATAGTCTCTGCAAGAATTTTAGTCTCCTAAAGGAGCAACTTTGCTATTTTTGACAGCTAGTAAAAATAAGCCTCTGTGGTTATGATCCTTTGAATAATAAAACCCAACACAGTCTCTCCTTGGAATGAGGGTTCTGCAAAAAGTAAAGAACAAGAGATAAAAAAAGGAGGGAAGCAAAGGAAGGCGGGTAGGCGAGATTGTCATTGATGAAAATGACTGCGATAGAGACGACCTCAGTGGGGCATAGTAAGACCCTTACTCCCAACTCAGTGGTCAGCTTTGCTTACACGCAGCTGTCTACACCACCTCACGATGAACGGAGAAAAACCACTGACCCGTGAGGTCCTCTCTTCTATTTTATTTAAACGGGTTGAACTTCACAGTGCTCTTCCTGGTAGCCTGAAGGCCTGTTTTCATGCTGCCAACACAGCGTAATTTAAATTCAACCCAAATTCTCCTCCAAGAGCTACCAAAGAAAGGGAGGGAAAAAAAGAAAAAAGAAAGGGAGGCAAGGTGAGTAAATTAGAACAGAAGCTGGCCAAGTACCTAACGAATACCAACCTGGAACAACAAAAAAGTTCGAAATCCCTCGCTCTAAGAGGGTGCGGAAGAAAGTCCTAGATTTTCTAGAAATAGGGGAAGGGCCATGCGTGGATCTTGGGGCTCATTCACGTTTTGCTTTAAAAGATATTTTGTTCATTTGGGTTGTTTTTTTGCCACTCGGGATTCCCCCGGGCTGACTCCCACCACCCCGAGGCCGCGTTCTACTGAAGGCCTAGAAGGTTCTTGCAGAACTCGGGAATGAGCTCGAGTGGGAAGGGCTCTTAGCGGGCAGCCTGGATCCTGGAGCTGAGCGGAGCTCCAGAGGATCAAAACCTCTGTGTGTGCTGGGATGTCGACAGAACCCCGGCAGCCTGGGGAGTGAGTTTCTCTCTCTAAACCTTCTCTAGACGACTGGGCCTGGAGGAAAGAAAGACCACTTTCCGAGTTAATGGTCTAAATTTTAGGTAGACAACAGACTGGTCTTTAGCTGTCTCTGGGGTAAAAACCTGGGTGAATCCCACAGCAAGGCAGTAGTCTCCACTCAAAGGACACAGAAGTCGCAATAGCACTTCTTCCATTCCCAACCAACCAGGATGCACCGAGGGGCAAGATTCTACCCTACGCCAAGCTCCTAAACACTGCTCCGGGGGCAGGGAGAGACACAAGAACCCCCTACTCTGTTTGGCCATTGATGGTCCTAGTACGGACTCCGGCAACAGTTGGAGGACTGTTGACCTTGAGAGGCGTAGGTCCCACGAGCGCCCTCATCCCAGGTTCATCATCTTCCACCTTAGCCAAGCTTTCGCCATCGTGCTGAATCTAACATGCCATAACTTCATAGTAGATGCTCAGTAACCGTCCGCCGATGGCACTGCTAGCTCCCAGGGTAGTGGGATGGGGAAGCAGATGTGTGGACCGTGGCCGTGAGCCCTGGCTCTCTAAGCTCGCATCCCATTATCCAAGCTGGGGCCTCTGCGCTTCTGTCTTCTTACCGGTAAAATCAGGAAAATAATTAATCTGCTATCTTAAGGTTTTGGTGTGATGAATAGTCATGTAGGTTACTATCTCATTTAGCACAGTGCCTGGCCCATAGTAAGTGCCCCACCAACAGCCTTCGTAAATAATAACTTTTAATCATCTCCCATAAGATGAGTGCCATATCTCAGTTAACTGAGCACATAATGCTAAGCCGTCAAAATGCCTCTGAGCACCTTCAATGCTGCGGGTTCACACGCTCTGCTAAGAGGAAGGCCAAGGTGACAGCTGAAGTTGGGAGGAGACATTAAGCAATGACCAAATACTCACGGATTAGGCCTGAGCCGGCATCACTGATGAGCACTAAGTGATTCGTTATCAGATTTATCATGCATCAAGAAAAGGGCAGTACTAAATGCACAGTTAAAACTACAGTCCCCCAGATTGGGCTGAGTTTGTCTATGCCGATTAGCTTAGAGCAGTGATGCTCAGATTCCAGCATGTCTCAGAATTGCCCAAGAGGCTTGTTGAAACACAGATTGCCAGTGGGGTGCAATGGCGCCAGGCACCTGTAATTCTAGCACTCTGGGAAGCTGAGGCAGGAGGATTGCCAATTCCAGCTTAGCCTGGACAATTTAGTGGCTTAGTGAGAACCTGTTAAAAATAAAAGGGCTGGAAATGTGCCCTGGGTTTACTGCTCAGTACTGGAAAAAACAAAACAAAACAAACAAAAAAAACAGCAGACTGCTGATGCCCAGCCCCAGAGTTTCTGACTCAGGGGACCTTGAGTGACTGTCAAAATGTGCTTTTCTAATAAGTCCCCAAGTGAGGCTGATGCTGGCCCTTTTAGAATCATTAGCTCAGTGTGGGATTTAAAGAACCGAAGTCCAGTCCTGCCATGGATGCCACTGGATACAGGGAAAACAGGATGGAAAATAGAACGCTCAACGGTCCATTCAGGTGTTTTGTTCATTCATGTGCTCATCCACCTCCTGATTCCCACATTTGTATTTTCACCATCATTTATTTACTCCAGAAATGTTTAATCCCATATTTAGGACATTTATTGTTCTTTTTGGAGGCCAACATTTGAATTTCATCAGACTTTGGTTGCACATTTGGGAATCCATATATCCCGTGAGTACAGTCATGTGTTTCTAGTTTCTCCATCATTTGTTCTTGGGCCTGAATCTCAAGAGTAAGTGACTGGGGTCATCTGGCGCAGAATTCCTTTGCCTCTCTGAGTTCTCTGTGCTTGTGGTAGCTGAAAAGCTATTATCTGTTTGTTATTTTAGTCAGTGAAAGGGGATGGAGGGATCACCCGCTCAGAAGAAATAAATGGGAAAGACTCCAACAACCAAGTAAGTGACCTTGAACTCAGTCTGGTGGCGGGTTTAGCTGGCGCGATCTCACTTCTTCCCAGTCTCCTTTGCAAGCCTCAGCCATCGCCAATTCATGTAACATCTCCAGATTAAGCACCTACTGCATACCAGGCCCGTGTTGGGCTCCACAGACATCCGCGTGAACAAGTTAGAGTTTACCCCTTTCGCACAGCTCCTCCCTCTTCTCCATGCACAAAACTCCTTCCCTCTGTCCTCAAAGAGACCTTCCCTACCCACCAGTCATCACTATATCTTCTTTTTATTTTTGCTTCATGGCACTTTTGTAAATGGTAATAATTCACTGCCTGTTAGCTGCCTGTCTCACCTGCCCCTTCTCACTCTGGCCGGAATGTCTACGGAGCAGAGAGCCTCATCCATTCTCCAACACATGGTGCCTGGCGCATAGTAGGGAGCTATTTCTAGAACGGATGAGTTAAGGACATAGAGGTCATAGAGCTCATTTTCATAACTTCTGTAAAGAAACGGGGTTATGACAGTTTTATAACTATTTATGTTCTTTTTTTAATGGGATCACGCACAACATCTTAATATATAATGTGCACTCTTTTTAAACTTAAATATATACCTTTACAAAAATAGTCATCAAATGCTCTTCTATCAATTTTAGCAATGTAGAGAAGTGCTCAGGGCTCCAGCAGCCTGGTTCCAATCCTGACTCGGCCATTTTTTTTAGGTTTGTGACTTCAGGCAAATCATCAAATCTCCCAGGGCCTCAGTTTCCTCATCTACACGGTGGAGTAGGGAAAAGTGCACCTCACAGGATGTCATACTTGGATGAATCAGTGTGTCATGCCTGAGAACATGCCCAGTGCAGAGGGCTCAATACATAAGTTAGTTGCTGTGTTAGTCAGCCTGGGCTGCTGTAACCAAATGCCATGACTGGGTGGCGTAAACAACAGAAATGTATTTGCTCACTGGAAAGCTACTCAGAGTGCCAGCAGGGTTCTGTCCCCGGCGAGGGCCCTTCCTGGCTTGCAGATGGCTGCATTCGCTTTGCCCACATATGGCAGAGGGACAGAGACAGAAGAGGGTGGAGGGTGAGCGCTCTGGTATCTCTTCTTACAGTAACACTAACGCATCCCTTTGGATCAGAGTCCCACTCTTACAATCTCAATTAGTCTTAATTCCTTCTTTACTCCAGATACAATCACTTTGATGTGAAGGGCTTCAACATACCAGTCTGAGAGGCACAATTCAGTCCATAGTAGTTGCTATTTGTTACTATTTGTTGCTGTACAGGGCATTACCATTCTAGTGTTGCTCGCGTCACACAAACACACACACACACACACACACACACACACACGTATGGCAATTATTCCGATACTTTATAGTATTTCTATTTCCATACCAATCAGTATATTCTATATATGGCTTTTCTTGCTTTCAATTTTTTTTTAACTTATGCCTCTGCCTGGTCCCCAAATCTATACTCTAGACCACTCTGGCACCAAAATTTCCAGGGCTGGAGTGTAGCTCAGTGGGACAGCACTTCCTAGCATGCGTGAGGCCTTGGGCTCCATGCCCGGCACCAAAACCCCTTCCAAAGGTTACTACTTTGGAAACAGGTGAAACTTACTTTATGTTTGGTCTGGAATCCTAGATGGAATACTACGCCAATAATTGTGGTATTTCTAAACTTGGAATAAAGTCAGAAAATCTGAATGAGCTAGAAACCTCATTCTCCTTACGCTCACCTGGAGATGCCGCAAGAACCCATCTCCTGGTGGGATCTCTGTCTCCGAGGGCTTCGGAGGCCACCTTGGAAGACTGATGTCCCCATCGGGAGATGACGAATGCTTAGCTTGACTTGGGCACTAGGAGAGGATACTGTGTGCTTCTTTGGGATTTGCCCTCTTAGGGCTATAAAAGGTTTAGCAGCTGGATTCTGGGAGGTTCCAGGAGAAGGTGCTTAGACGGCTTAAGTATAAATGATGTTTGCTGTAAGTCTGAGACAGAGTCAGACCCCCGCAGGGCTTCAGATCTCCTGCATTCAGGGACAAAGCAATCCTAGCGGGAGGCCGAGACTCTGGTCTTCGGAAGTTGGTTTCTCAGCCATTAGTGAGCAAAAATGGAAGCCTGACAGGGAGGGCACCCCCGTGGGCTGGGCAGACATCACCCCAGGGGACCTGTCAGATCCTTGTGTCTCCCACCTGCTGCCCCACAGTGATTTGGGAAGGAAAATCCCTCAGAAGCATGCGGAGGGTGAGGCCCGGCCGTTCCTTCGGCATGTCTGGAGGAGGCCTGCTTTACGGCAGCACTGCCCCGGGTCCTGGGGACACAATAGTGGAGGACAGAGACCCGTCCATCGGGGGAGACTCAGACTATCAAGTGAGCAAAGCCCCGAGATAACACCAGTGAAAAGGAAAGGCAGCGTGAGAAAGGCGGCGGGGACTCCTTAGACCCTGGATCCAGGCCTGCATCGCACGGCTGAGCCGAGACTGACACACAACGGCTCACCACCAAAGCCTCGGCAGCACAGTTGCACACACCTGTAATCCCAGAATTCTGGGAGGCTGAGGCAGGAGGATCGCCACTTCTAGTCCAGCCTAGGCAATTTAGTGACTTAACAAGACTCTGTCTCAAAATATTTTTTAAAAATATAAGAGGACTGGGGGTTGCAGTTCAGTGCAAAGACCCTGGGCTCAGTTCCTAATGCCAAAAGACGAAAGCAAAAATAGAAACGACCAGAGCCTAGGAAAGCCCTGCTCCAAGAATACTCTTCTTCCTGGAAGGAAGGGAGACTGCTCAGTGGAGGGAGCAGAAGAGGTAGGGAGAGGAGGGGCACAGGGACTTCATAATTCACACTCAGCTGTAACTTGCCGGGTGTGTCATGCTCACGAGGCCCTGAGAACCAGCATTTTAGAGGGAGGAACCACTGGTCACGGCGAGGGTGCTAATTAAGCCAGAGTGACCAGCTCACCCCTCTTGGCCGGTGATGTTCCTGGCTGTAGAAGTGTCACTTCCGTGCCCTGTAGCCGCCTCCCTCCAGGACAACCAAAACAAGTGGCTCCAGGGTGTTTGGCATCTCCCGCGGCCAGGCCTTCTGTGCTGTCCACAGAGTGGTGGCTTCTTTCAGTGCCCCGCTCACAGGAGGCGTATCCCAGGTCACACAGCAGGCTCCCTGGGATTCCAGACGCTCACTGGCTCCAACATCTGCCTGGAGAACACAGCGGGGCTGGAGCGGGACCGCTGGCCTTATTCGCATGCTCCACAGAGAGTCTGTGACGCTTGCATGTCTGTATCTCAGCTTTGCTAGCGTCTGGCAGCTGCGCTCCACAGCTGCAACCTGTGGCCACCTTCAGGGCCTAGGAGTCTTCTCTGCTTCTCTTCCCACGTCCTTCTCAGGGCTTCGCTGGGCTCACGGATGCAAGACCACTCACTGTTCCTCAGTTGTTGCCTTCTCAGTCAAAGCTGCCACTCTGTCACAGAGCTCCGCATCAGGGGACTTCACGAACCAAAGCCCACAAACATGCATCCAGTGGATTAAGTGCGGTCCACAGGATTATTATGCTCCAGCTGTTTGCTGGGACCAGGGCTTTAAAATTTTTAAAGTCAATATTTTAAAGCTGACATATTTTCCATTTGCGTTCAAATAAATGATGACAAAAGGCTTTCTACTTCTTAACAGATTTGATTTGATTTGATTTGATTTGGTTTGGTTTTTGGGATCTGTAGATCTACGCTTTACCCACCACCTTCTTGAATGTTTGATTTTACAATCTCATCTCTCTCAATTGTAGGAACTAAATGGAATGTCTCATTTTGGCATACACATTCAAAATTAAATGTAAACCGTTCTTCTTTTTTAACCACCATTTCATGAAGCAGAAGAACAGTTTTACACCAAAA
Organism: Hystrix cristata; assembly: GCA_004026905.1. Lineage (NCBI taxonomy): Eukaryota > Metazoa > Chordata > Mammalia > Rodentia > Hystricidae > Hystrix > Hystrix cristata. The sequence continues at coordinate 40,884 of PVJO010008656.1, read as the reverse complement.
ATTTAGGTAGATGTAATCATGAAAAAAGAATGTGCATCCCCAAGAAAAAGTCACATGGCACCATAAGTGGGAGAGACCCTCTCAGAGCTGAGCGAATCATAGAAGGGCTTCTGGAATAGCTAGATCGGGGCTCACACACACACCAGCACCGGCTGCCTCTCGCGCTCTCCCGTGCTTGGCTCTGCTTCCTGCCAGCCTGGCCTCCTTTCCAGATGTACTCTCCCTGGAAACACTGTTGGTTCTGGAAGCTCCGGGCTTACACTTTCGCAGCTTCAAATCCAATAGAAAGGGGCCAGGCCTGTCTCTTGATTATTCTAGTAAAGCTTTGAGGTTGGTTCAGCTTCTACTGCATTTGACTCTCCTGAACCAGTCACAGCCCCCAGTTGTGTGCAATCCTCCGATTGCCAGGCCTGAGTAACATTCCCTTTACAGGAGGTAGAATTAGTTTGCTGAGACCACATGGAACAGACAGGCAAGAAGGGTGCTTTCCTAAGAAAAATCCAATTTCTAATACAAAGGAAGGGGGAAAGACTGCCTGCTGGAAAAGCATAAAATTAATTAATCAATTATTAGATAAATAAATTGCATGGCCTTGCATTGTTGTCTTTTTTTTTTCCATTTCACCCAAGACTCACGAAACTATAGAAACCATCCAGCATTTGAACATCTCTGCTTTAAAATACTTATTCTCCTGCTTTGAGAATTGTCCTTCAGCCCCTAAAAATGGGCTTTGTTTGAACTTGCCGTAGACATCAAACTCCACGGAGAAGGCGCCCACGCCAAAGGCCACCACACCACCAGAGCCGGAGCCCACGGGAGCAGCTCAGAAGGGCAAAGAGAGCTCCTCCAAGGACAAGAAATCGGCGGCAGAGACGAACAAGCAGAAGAGCAACAAACAGGAGGCCAAAGAGCCTGCCCAGTGCGCAGAGCAGGCCGCGGTGGAAATCAGCGTGGTGCAGAATGGGGACAGGTCCCAGAAGAGACCGGAGAAGCGGCGGCAGTCTCTCGGGGGCTTCCTCAAGGGCCTGGTAGGTGGATTTTCACCTCTTCTTTCTGACTCACAGGCAAGGGATGTGACTTCCACCTCCAGCTGGGGCAGCTGGCTGGGCATCCTGCCCAACAGATACTTATCGATCATCTGCCAGGTGGCAGGCACTGTGCTAGGCACCGAGAACAAGAAAAACAGAGCCATTGCTACTCTGGAGTTCACAGCCAGGTGCAGAATGGACGGGAGCACCCAGCGCTGAGTATGGGGAGAGGTGCTGGGCCTCAGAGCTAGTCAGCGCAGGAGCTTGTCCTGTCTCTGCTCTTTCCTAGCCCCTCAGAGCCTCAGTTTCCCTGTAATATGAGGGTAACGGTAACAGCTACATTCTCATTTACTTGTGGGAACCGAATGCGCGTATAATCCACTGGCCCAGTGTGTAGCACGGCGGAGGAGTTTGACACTGAATGTCACCATCTCCATGACAAACAGGGCGGGCTCTCGTGTGGAGACTTGAATCTGACTCCCAGGAAAACTGGGACATTGGTCAACCTTGCCCTCCCTGCACACCCTCCTAGGGAGACCCCTTTCCCCTTTTTCACCCTCCCTCAGCCCACGTCCGTCTCCCTTTCTCTCCCTCCCTGACACCATCTGCCCCAGTTTTCCCAATTCTAAATGTGTTTCCTCGCTGTGGGCTCCCTGGTCCATGGCTCTGGGCTTTTGAACTACTGTGCGATGGTCGATAGGTCCAATCCTCCTCCACGTGTAAACTATGAGACTTCGTATCCCTAGGAACAGGTTTCTCATCCATAAAAGCGTAGCCAGGCCTACCTCACAGGACTATTGGAACAATCACATGAGGTGTTCGTGTAACCCCGAGCACGGAACCTGAGACCCAGCGAGCAGGGAGCATGGGGGAGCCACTATTGCCCTTTCCTGCATCTCCTTCTCCTCCTCAATTTTCTTCAAAGTCTGACACACTGTAATCGCTCTGGGTAAACATTTGTTGAATGAATGAATGCAGAATGAACGCATTATTAGTTCACCCCGTTTATAGTATGCCATCTTGGGGTGCTAAAGAAAAACTTTAGACAAATTAAGAGTTTATTTTAACACAGAACAATCCATGAACCAGGCAGCACTTGGAACCAGAAGGAGCTCAGAGAGTTTGGGGCTGCAGTGTGAGCCTTGAGCGTCCAGAGATGACACGCAGAAGCAGAGCAGAGAAACGGCCTGATTGGCTACAGCATCTGAAGCATCTACCTGACTGCACATAGTCTGAGCTCTTGGCTACCTGTGATTGACCAAAGCTCAGCTGTTTGTGATTAGCAGAAACCTGGCCAGTCGATATAAAAGATGATACTCCTACGTCAGGTTGCGGTTTGTGTCTGCAGTGAGGCAGGCTGTGATTTGTCACATGGAATGCAAAGCAAGGAGACAGCCTGAGGCTGACAGCCTGCTGCTAATTTAATCTAGTAAGGAAATAAATGGGCAGTCGTGTTGGTCCTGGGGCTGCAGAAGAAATGGCAGCGAGATACGGCAGAATTCCTTTTCACTCATTGTAATTTTAGGCAGTCTGGTGAAGAAGGTATTTTAGATTTGCTTGTTTCAATCACCCCACAAAATGGGAACCGCCCTGCATCTGGGGACCTTGGGCTCCTCCAGCTCCACAAGGGCCGGGCTCTGACTTGCAGTTCACAGCTCTGTCTCACAGTAGGTGCTCAATAAAGAGTGGAATTAATGGAGAAGATGAAATCATAACAGACATTAGGGTACGAAACACGAGGCTAGAGAAAGTTACTTGAAATTGTTATTCTTCACTGAAGGGTGGCACTCAACTTTAGCCACACTTATGACTTCTTTCTACTTGTGTGTGGAGGCAAAGACTAAGCATTCATTCATGATTTGATTTACCTTTCAAAACAGTTAAGATTCCTCCCTTCCTCCCTCCATGCCTCCCTGGCTTCCTTCTCTCCATTTTCTATACTCCTTCCCCTCTCTATCTCTCTCCCTGTCCCTCCTTCCCTGTTTGATCTCTCTTCTTCAAATTAGTAAACAAAATTAGCAAGCAAGAATGTAAGCAAGAATGGGAAGTCACCGAGGGAGATAAAAGGTGGACAGAGTAGCGTTTGCCTGGACTGGGAGGGAGGGGCGCGTCTCCAGTGAAAGAACATCTGAAATGTCACAGGAAGGGTAAGTGGTACCGAGTAGGAGGCCAGCAAGGCCGTTCCAGGAGAAGGAACAGCACTGGAGAAGGCCCTGTGGTAGAAAGGAGTTCCGTGAAAAGATCTTACCGTGCCCAAGGAAGCGTGAGGAGTCGCTGGGGACAGAGTGGACCATGGCAGGCGTAACGGCGGGCCGTGACCTGTTGGTGCAGGCACGCAGGCTGCGTGCAGAATGCCACACGGCCCGATGGACACTGGGAGACTGTTAACAGGTGTCAAGCAAGGAAGTGTGGGGCCCTGTTTATAATTTGTGCAGACCTCGCATTCGAGGCAGTGGAGTAGAGTAACAGATGTAGAAAGACCACGGCGAGAATAGCGGCCCACTAGTCCGTGGCCAGTGTGACCCCAGAGAGCTGGTGTCAGGTGAGCCCCACGATGCCCACAGAGTTGACCGGCGCTGGACACCCTGGAGACACCAATTACAGCTCTCCTCACCAAGCCCCTCCCCGGGACCATGCTTGTGTGTGGACATCACCTCTTTAATCATAGCAACTCCCCTCCGAGGTGTGCTGCCCGGATGAATGAGCTGGCAAGCTGTGGCCCCTGCTGAACACCCCACGGCTTCTTGAAGCAGCCGCAGGGGCGGGACAGAGTCTGGTCTCCCAGCCCCGAGCTCTGCTTCCTGCCGCTGTTAAGAGCCCAGCAGCGCTGGTGGACCCCGGGAGGGCTTTCTGCCTCTCTCCCGAGACCCAGCCTCTAAGTACATTACAAAGACGAGATCACTTTCTCTTGGGAACAATTCTCTGATATAAATTTTATCATTCCCATTTCAAAGATGAAGAAATCAAAGTACAAAGATTTGTCCAAGAGTTCAAAGAGATAAAAAGTAATACAGCCAGGCACTGAACAGAGTGTCTGACTGAAGACCATTTCTCCTACCCATCACTCCTAAATAAAAGATATTAGCACAACACCTAGCACAGAATAAATGATAAATAAATGACAATCTTCACTGTCAATATTACACATTTCAATAGGCTACAACTGCTTTATGTTTTTTCTCCAGGGACCAAAGCGGATGTCGGATGCTCAAGTGCAAACAGACCCCGTATCCATCGGACCACCTGGCAAATCCAAGTAAACAAATCACCACAGGTCCCACCAGGTTCTATCACCAAGATGTTTTCTCCCTACTCTCTCTCCTCCCAAACACACTCTATGTATATATTTTTTCTTCTCATGCCCATCAAATGAAATTGTGCCTACAGATTAAGCCTGAGCTGTTGTATATTGAGGTGTATTATTTATGTCTCTGGTCCAGTCTTTCCCAGCAAATAACTGTAAAGATGGGTTAGCAAGTTAACTGGTGAGGTTGGAGGAGTTGATGATTGCCAAGTAGGGCAGGGAGAAGGTGGAGGAATGCATTGTGTTAAGTTGCAAAAAAAATGACAGAGACAAGTAAGTTGCAGAAGAAAAATATCTGCGAGAAAAAAATTAAGTTTTGTAGCAAATACATGTTCATCCTCTAAATTTGAAGAGAGGAGAGGAAATGTTTAAATTTACACTTCAAGGAGGGAGGACCCAGGCTGTGTTGGGTGGTTGCCAATTTCCTGGAATGGAATATGTAAGGCAAGAAAAAGGAATGAAGAAGAGTTTATTTTCAAAAGTTACTGATGAGAGGGCTCGAAATGATTGGGGAAAACAATTGCTTTTGAGACTCAGGGACAAGGGCAAGGATTATAACTTAAATAAAATAAAATAAATGAAGTTGCAAGTTTATTACACAACACAAGGGGGCGCCAAGGTCTCCGTTCTTATCCTGCATCCTGTATCCCTAACAAAGATTGGTCGCTGCAATCTTACATTATTAATGTTTCTCAGATGGCTGAGGGGCTTGCTTCATCTGTTCCGTCTGACACTTATCTCAAGTCTGTCTGTAATTTCCTAATGCTCCCACGATGTGCTCTGATAAAACCCTCCTTATAACCCCAGTTAATAAAAATTTGCAGAATATTATTCAAAGTAGCATATGGCTGACTGACAGTCATGTATATTGTACCTTTCTCTTTCTGATTTAATAAAAGAAAAAAATATACATTTACTTCTAAAGTATCTTTTGATCTTCAACTTTTAAAGCAGGACTCAGCTCCTTGGCCTGAGATGGCTTGATCTTCCACAGTCGAAAATCAATCCCCTTCCTCTTCGGAAGATTCTTTTAGACTCTTTGGAGGATAATTTTCTTCCAAGTCCTTCTGGATTTCCTTGTACGTGGCCACACACACACACACACACACACACACACACACACACGTGCACATACACACAGCACATATAGAATGGCACTGTCTCGGGCCAGGCTGTGGGGAGCAGAGACACGAGGATTCGGAGGCGTGTGGTGCCCTGAGAATGGGCTCCATTAAGGAAAATGAGTAAGAGAAAAACAGAGCAGGGACGGGCTAGCCGAGGACTGACCACAGCTGGCATGCCAACTGCCCACGCTGTTGGTTCACCTTGAGGCAAAAGAGCCGGCCCTGGGCCCCGACAGTTATGTGCTGCCCCCAGAAGTGGGTGGCCCACAAGCTGCGCCCGTTAAGTTGAAGGGCTGAGATCACTAAGCAGCTGGAGGATGACAGTGTGGTCAGTGTGCACTGCAGACCCGGATGCGTATTCATACATCAGTGCACACTTACAAATGCCTCTCCATTCATAAATACAAACACTCAACAGAATGTATCAATGTATGGACAGTTGCATTCACACACATGGACACACACACACACATGGCTTACTGGGGCCCATGCTCTGTGCCATGCATCTCACACTGATCAGAAATACACATGGAGAGCCCTCTCCTAACATACACTAGATACAGGAGCAATGCCGCTAGGAGACAGGCGTTTGGAAAACGTGTTCCGAAAAGCCTGATCTCCCGCGCTGCCCTGCTGCTGGCTGCCCACGAGGACTGGCCGGATGCTAGTGTTCCGATGCAGTCCACGGGTTGAATCCTTGCAGCTGGGTTTGCTTCCCCACACCTCCTGGCCAGACCTGTGCCTAGAATCCTCCTTCTGGGCCTTCCCCAGACGAGAGCCCTCTGATGCTGCTCGGTCCAAACGAGAAAACCCTCAGGGAAGCCCTTGGTGGAGGGCCACTGTCCCTCCACCGCTGCTATCTTTAGGCGGGAAATGGACTGAGGAAATCAGGCAACTGGCTGTCCCTTTGTCCCCAGACCTCTGAGGGCTGCCTGCAGTGACCTCTGGTGAGCTCCTGGGCCTTGGTCCATTGAGGATGGTGACGGCGTCACCCAGGTGGGTACAGGGCCTTTTCCCCAGACGAGAAATGTCCCGTGCAGAAGGGGAGATGCAGACCAAGTGTCCTTGAGGCTCAGGCAGGGTCACTGAGGCAGAGGGACCCCCCCAGGAAATAAAACAGAAAAAAAGAGGTCCCATGCCAGGACTCTGCACAGCATGCCAGTGGCTTTTATAGCTGCTGTCCCCTCCGCCAGGGCCAAAGAAAAATCTTTTAATGAAAATGTCTGGTTTTGTTCTCCCCTGAGGCAAGAACATTTAAGGACCCAACAACTAAAGAAATTACTTACTGGGGAACGCTAGCCACTGATAGTCTAAAAAGCAAATTTAAACTACACTCTCGTCTTTGTGTGTGTGTGCTGTTGTTTGTTTGCAGTTGACATCTCGTTCCTGGTGCATTTACAATAAATACTAATTTCCATGCCCTGTGCTGAATGAGTGTGACAAAGAGCAGAAACTCTCCAGTGGGCTCAGGGAAGCCCCAAGGACACAGAGGGACCCAAGTTCCTCCAAAAGCCCAGGCTAGAAACCAGTGGGAAGGGGCCTGGGAAAAGTGCACACAGCAAAATACAGCAAGCTGCCCTCCAAGAGAGAGAAGTTGAGACCGGTGGGGGGGGGGGGGGGCAAAGGCGCCCTCTTTATTACGATGATTCATTGACTTATTTACTGATTTGTTTCTAGGTGCTCAGGGAAGCGTATCTTCTCCCACGCCAAGAAGAAGCAACCCTTTCAAGAATGGCGCTAGTGAGCTGCACTGACTGCCACTGCATGCACACACACACGTATGCACACACACACACACACACACACAGCATGCACATACACATGTGCACACAAGACTTCGCTGCCCAGTTCCAGCTCTCAGTGACTTTTTGACCGACAGCCATAAAAGAATTCATTCCAGAGGGTAGCTGTCCCCAGCAGCCCATGAGACCCTCTTGAATTCGCAGTCTTGGGAAAGGAACCCCACACCCCACATCCAAAGAGACACAGAGAAGGGGAAGAGAAGGGGAAAGGGCGGAGTTGCTGCGCTGATGTTCTTACCCCTTGTTCTTTCAACATGTTACGGGGGATTTTAAACCTCTCTCTCTCTCTCTCTCTCTCCTCTCTCTGTGTCCCTCCCTCTCTCTTTCTGTGTGTGTGTGTACGCATTTCTCTCTGTCTCTATCTCTCACACACACATTCTGTCTCTATCTCTCACACACACATACACACCTCACTAGACTGTCCCTGCCTGAAAGCAGTGCTGTCCCATTAAATTAGACTCCAAGAGGCCAGAACGTACCCTCCTGACTTTTTCTCAAAGAGCAGATTTCTACAATGGGTTCCTGACTCTGTTGCTCCCCGGCCTTCAGAAATGAAATCAGGGCTAGGGGTGCAATTCAGTGGTAGAGCACTTGCCTAGACCACGTGACGTCCTGGGATCCCTCCCCAGCCTCACAAAAAAATAAATTAACTAAAATAAATTTTAAGAATGAAATCATCCCCACTACCTTCCTGAACAGGAAGGAAAGGGAACGATGCGATTACTGAAGTATCCACCCTGCAAGCCTGGGGGCCTGGGATGCACCTGTGCCACCTGGCTGGCAGGAACTGGTCTTCACCACCCTCTTCACGTCCCCCTTTAAGCCATTTAAGAAAGCGACTTTGTGTAGCAAGCAGAGTCCAGCTTCTCCACAGTCAAGACTTTGTTCCTCTATCGGGGAGAATGAGTGGTGCTGGCTTCTTGGAAATTAGGGCTCTATTAGGAAGAAAAGAAATTCCTTAGTGAGCAGCCAATTCTGCATATTTGTAATTCAGATTCTAGCTCAGCCCTAAGTGCCAGCCCTTTGCTTCCTGGGGAGTTTAACTCTAGCTTCTGCCGCCCTTCCCCAGAAAGCCACTCCCTCCGGCCTCTCCATCTCCTGCCCTCTAATTTGCCTTAGCAGGCGCAGCCGCTCATGGGACTTCACAGGACTAAGGGTGACAGTGACCAGGTCATGCCTTACATGGTCACAAGTTACAGCCTGTGAAATGCTTTCTGAGTGTGGTATCTAATTTAAAGCCGAATGCCCCACCTGAATTTAACTGCTTCCTTTGTTACACTGCATTATGGGGGCACCGGCAGGCACCTGTGTAGATTTTGTGGTTGCTTTTCGGCTGGGCACTTCTCATCTGGTAATGATGGTCACCAAGGCCACACATTCCTTATCCCTCACTAATCTCCTTTTGTCTAAATCCAACCACTTGGAGGCGCTCCAGGAACCCATCTCTAACCAGGCCTTCTTCCTTGATTGCCTACCTTGGAAACTGCACCAAAGCAGAAGAGTTTATTTGTTGATTCATTCTAGAAAGCAGTCAAGTTTAATGAAGTGAGCTAGAAGGAGAACGCCAGTCTGGGAAAGTCAGCTGCTCCCCGTGATTCCCAGCTCTCCAAACCAAAGATGGATTTTCCATTCTTTTCTGTTCCACATAGCCACTCAAGTAAGGGTTTGTGATTGCAAACTCACTCTTACTGGCCCATCTTATTCCATAAAGCCACCTACTCTCACCGTCTCCACATCCCCCAGAAAACTCTGGCTTAACTCTGAGTTTCTTCTCTCGACAGTGGGACAGCAATAGCCGCAGGCACGGAGTTGCTTTGAGCATGGAATCAGATGATTAACAGGAAAAACTGCAGTGGCTGGTACCTAACAACAAATGAGTGCTCTTCTGCCATAGGGAACGTCTAGTCCCAAATAACAGGACACCTGACTCAAATGAACTAAGAGTGATAACACCGATAAGGACGTCTTATCATTTCGTGCATAGTGCTGTGGAATAGTCTTGGCGGTGACTCTGAGGCTCTGTCACGGCTAATCAGAAGAATAAGGAAATGTAGCGGTCCACATGCCAGGTGTGATGTCACCGCCTGGCTCTGATCTCCTGGGTCGCTGCTCTGCCTTGTTCTGTGAGTTGACTGCATCCATCCTACAACTAATGCCAAATACAGGATGGTTGCAGTTGCAGGCCAGGGCATTACAGGATTACGATCATTCATTTCAATTGGCAGTTTTAGTGAAATAGCTATTGAGACGGCAACTACAATGGTGCAGTACACAGAAAAGCAATCATTAATATGAATATTTTTAAGGTAATCCATGCCCCAAAACAGCCACTCCATTTAACTCAGATTGGTAGGATCTGTGTAATTATGCAGCCCCATCCTCCAAATCATGGCCATTAGATTAGGGGTTTACCAAGATCCGGAAGCTTCTTGTCTGTCTCACTAATTGCTCTACGATCGTTGTCTAGCACAATGCCTGCTCATAGTAGATACAAAGTAAGCGCTGGTGCAATGGATAAACTGATGGATTCATAGTCCATGGTCCACTTCTACTAGAAGTAAGTGCCTTACACTGTACTATGAGCTTCTTTTAGCTCCAAGTGTTTGGTAACTCTCACCAAATACCCACCTCCCCAGGTGCCCAGCCCAGACGTTCTCGGAGTTTGGTCCCAAGGCCAGCAGCATCAACCTTACCCGCGAACAGGACAGGAACACAGGTTTTCAAGCCCTACTCCAGACCTACTAGGTCAGAAAGTCTTGCAGTGGGACCCACCTGTGCCATAATAAACCTTCCAAGTGGTTCTAATATGGTACACATAGAGCTACCATTTCACTAAGTACTAATCAAGAGTCTGGCCCCAAGATTAGCCCCAAAAATGCACAGACAAAGCCAACCTTGAGCCTTAACATATGCCAGGTATTGTGTGCATCATACGAATTTCCTTGCTTATGTCCATTTTACACATGAAAGAACTAAGACTCAGACAGAAAAGAAGCAAATTCGCCCAAGGTTAAAACCCAAGCTAAACCCTTTACCGCCTGCTTTCATGCCTGTGGGAGAGACAGGCAGGCAAGGAGACAGTAATGGTGAAATGAAACGGAAGGAAATACAGGATGTTGTAGGGCTGCAGGGGAAGGCAGTGCCACAGGACAGTGGAGCTAGAGCTTGGCCATTCGCAGAGGCGATCGGTGAGCTAACTCTCGAAGAGTGAAGGAGGGCTGGCCAAGGGGTTCAACAGAACAGCAATGGCCAAAGCACGGCGCTCACAGAGAGAACAGCACGTAGCTCCGTGTGGCTGGGGTGAGGCTGTGGGAAGGGTAGAGGCCACAGAGGCTCAGAGACCAGATCGTCCACGACATGCGTTGTAAGAAGCTTATACTGTCTCCGGGGCTGGGATGCTGCTCAGTGGCAGGACACATGCCTAGCGTGCTTACGGCCCTGGGCCCATCCCCAGCACCCAACAGGACAAAACTCTCTCCTGAGAGCCATGGAGCCACGGAGGAGGGAACAGATTTGTATTTGGGCTGCAGGTAGGATCTGTCACAAACTCAGTTCAACTAACACTCATCGAGTGACCTCAGTATCCACCAGATATTTATTTTAAAGTCACTCAAGGCCTGCAGGCAGAGTACCTGGCAGGTAACGCGTGTGCCATAAGCATTATTAATGAGGATGCAGGCGGCACCTACCCGAGATAAACACACATCTTCTCTGTCATGGGCTCCAAGGCCGCCCAGTCTTTGGGACAACTTTAAACTTCATTCCAGGGGCTGGGGATTTGGCTCAGGTGTTAGAGTGCTGCCTTGCAAGCACAAGGCCCTGAGTTCTAGCCCCAGCACCAAAAAAAAAACCAAAATAAAACAAAACTTCATCCCAGTCTCTCTTCATTCTAATAACCAGTTGTCTCACTCAATCATTTAAGAAAAAAAGGAAAAAAGAGAGAAGACAAAGAAAATTGCTGGTTTGCCCAGGATTCATCCTCCCCTACAGCACAGCAGCATCTCTGGGCAGGGGAACTGGGCCTGCTTTAGCATCCCTTAGTTGTATCTACTTATAGTATGAGCCGGGTTGCCATGGCAGCAGATGCTGTGGCTGCCCCACCCCATCTTTTAAACCCACCTCTGAGTTCACAGGCAGAGCTGACTGCTTCCCTCCTGGGAAGCATTCTCTCTTTTCTTCTTGTGTCTTTCTGCAGGGGCTGTGGGAGCGTGTTCAGCTAGCTGCAGGGCGATCTGGAAATACCTAAGATTTTACGTCTCCACAGGTAACCCTGAACCAATGAGGGATGGGAGACGGCAGATGAGTGACTCAGCTTCCCCATCTCTCCGAGAGACAAATTTAGGTTCCTCTGTATGTTCCCATGGGGTTCTGAGTAAGATGGACTCACAGTTGCCCGCAGGAGTAATATACTCCGGAGCACACCCTCCCTCCTCGGCTCTTCTTAGGACTATGTCCCCAGTACACTGCCTGCCCCCACGTTCCTGCCACTCAGGGTCCGCGTCACCCTTAGGGACTTCCCAGGAAAACCCAGCTCCTGCCAGACAGTCTGACCAAGGGCAATGCATGCAGACACCACTTTTGAAGGTGCTCGAGATGTTGCAAAGGCCCGGGGCAGGGAAACGGGAGGAAGCGGGAGCCAATATTGAGCAGGGAGGCGAGGCTGTGGAGCTGGGCATGAGCAGGAGCTGTGGAGCCTGAGCCAGGAGCTACTGAGGGTGCTACAAGGATGGAGAGACAGGAAAAGCACCTGTGCGTTGCTGCCTCCCCTGGCTGAACCCAAGCAGAAGCCAGTTGGCAGTGGGACCTGGGAAATGAGTGTGAAGGGAAGCTTGGAGAGAAGATCTAAAACACACTGACGAACACCAGCACAGCTGGAGAGAAACGAAACAAAATCAGGGAGCGGTCCTGGTTAAGGCCCTAGCTTCTGTCCTGAAACTAAGTAAATGAAGATGTGGGTTACAGTCACAGCAACACACCTGTCTCCTCGTCCTCATCCTCCTCCCACTTATCTGCCTTTTCATCCTCCTCCATCTTTTTCTTGCAATGCTAGGGATTGAACCCAGAGCCTTGGCACTGAGCTACATGCCCAGCCCTTTTTATATTCATTTTTAAATTTTGAGACAGGGTCTCTTACGGCTTGTGTCTAGATGTCCCCCCAAAGCCTCATGCGGTCAAAGGTAGGCCTTTTTCAGAGTGGCTGGACCTAGAATGTGCGATTGATTCAAAGTGTGATTGATTAAGGATGCTGGGTTCAAGAGTGTGCGATTACGAAGGTAGCCCACAGATTGATTTGGCACCGCCCTAAACCCGGTAGCCTAGAGAGAATGTAAAAGGGGCAGAAAGAAGCTGCTCTGGTCACTTGTTTGCTTTGCTGCCTTCTGCCTGTCATGAACCATTTCTCCTCTGTGACGCCCCTCTGCCATGCCACCCTGCCTTGGAGCCAGCCAACTATGGACTGAAACCTCTACACACTGTGAGGCAAAGAAACCTTCCTCCTTTAACTTTGGGTCTCAAGTACTTTGTCTCAGCCACGAGAAAAGTAACTAAGACAGGGTCTCGCTAAGTTGCCCAGGCTGGTCTGCAACTTATCGTCCTCCTGCCTCAGCCTCCCAGATAGCTGGGATTACAGGAACTTGCCAACAAGTCAAGTGCCTGTGAGTTTCTTTATCTTTGCAACAGAGCGGTGGTCAGGAACGCAGGCTCTGGGTCCAAATGGCCGTGGCTGGAATCCCAGTTCCCCCACTTGCTGACCACATGGCCTTGAGCTTCACTTAACTTCTTCGAGCTTCACTTTCACATCTAGAAAATGCACAGGATGGCTGAAGCCACCTCGTGGAGTTGCTCTGGAAGTTTAATGACATATTCTGCACGAAGCAGCCCTGTGCGTGGCACAAATCGGCACCTAATAAATGTCCATGCTTTCGGAAACTCTGAGATTTAGCTGTTCTTTGACCGTCTGTCTGCCCATTAGAATTCCTGTTACAACTTGTTTTGTCTCTGCTTTACCACTCACACCCCCCACTTCCGTGTTTACCATCTGCCTCTAGTATCTACTTCATTGACCTAAAAAAATTTTTTTAATTTTTTTTTAAATCAACCTCTTTCAATTTTCCCAGAGGTGCTGCCCAGCCCACCCTCCTCCCTGGCTCCCAGCCTCCCTCCGCGCCCCCACCCCCCCATCTCCGCTGGCCCGCACAGCAGCTTAGCAGTTTTGAGAATACAAAAACAGGAAATTCTGCCCCAGCCCTGACGAAGGCTAAAAAACTCATGGACAAAATCCTTCAGCAGACAGATTTCTTCAGCTCTCAAGAATGAGGGCCTCGAAATATCAGATCCCGTGGCCAGCATCTCTGAATCTGCTTAATCATTTCCTCTGCAAATGAAGAACCTCTAACTATGAAGAAGAGTCGGTGAGAAACGGGGAGGCAGCTGTTGAAAATATTTTAAGTCAACCGCAAGGCAGGACAGGAAATTCGGGAGGGGGGTTAATCCTTCGGCAGCCAGCAGCCTAAGAGAACAGCTCGGGGAAAATGTGCTGTCCAAGAAACAGCCATACAAGGCCGGCCACTCTCTTGCACGGATCGGAGGGAAATGTAGCAGCCTTTTTACACAATAAAGAGAAATAGCAAATCTCACACTGTGTCTCTCTGTCTCAGAGGTTCTGGACCATTCCTGCCCAAAAAGTCCCACCCTGTCGCCTACATCCTTCCATTGGTCCGAGCCTGATGCTAATCTGGGCTCACTCCTTAAGCAAGGCCACCCCTGCTGCCTTGACCTCCTCCCTCTCATCATCCCTCCCTCCAGTGGTCTCCATGTGCCATCACCAGCCCTGTCCGAGGAAAGTCAAAGGCATCCCGGGACTGTGTGACAACCAGCGTTCCATCTCAGCTGAGAGCAGCAGTCAGTTTTCGGCAGAACTGCTGGCAGCCAGAGAATAAAGCCCTTGGAGGGAGAAAGACAGCTCAGTGGTAGAGGGCTTGCCTGGCACGCACAAAGCACTGGGCTCCATCCCCAGCTCCACAGAAATATTTTAAATTTGCAAAAAAAAAAGCAAAAGAGAAAAGAAAGGCCAGAAGAGAGGCAGAGCAGGAAGGGGGGGGCAGGAGGGAGAGAGGAAAACCTCATGGGAGGGAGGGAAGATGAGTTAAGAGATTGAAAGAAAACAACTGGCAATGTTGGCACACAGCTCAGCGGCAAAGCACTTGCCCACACGCAGGAGGCCCCACGGGTCTGATCCGCAGCAGAGCAAATAAATAAATAAATAAATACCAATCGATAATTCGAGATCCATCAAAAAACCCACCAAAATTCAAGATGAGATAAATGTGCTTCCAGAAGAACAAAAACTGAGTTAATATATCACCAGCAGACCCTCACTTTAAAATAAAAATATAAAAAGAAGTCCTGTGGAGGAGAAATAGAATGATCTCCAATGGCAGAATAAAAATGTAGAAAAGAAGGAAGAACAACAGCAGGACAAATGTGCTAGGGAATCTAAACGAATACCAATTGTGTTAAAAGGTAATAATAATATCTTGAGGGGTTTTAAAGACATGTATAATTCTAAAACACGGCAGCAATGGTACAAAAGATAGGCAGGAAGTAAAAAAAAAAATTAAACACGATTCAAGCTCCTTACTGGTCTGAGAAATAGTAAGTGCACTAATTTTATTACTCTTCAGAATAACAGTCATACTCTGTAGGGTAATAAAAAGAAAGAAAGGAAAATATGGCAGTTACAAGCTAAGAGGAGAAATGGAATGATCTGATAGCAGCCAGACTTTATTAATTTAATAATAATCATTAAAATACTTTTTTAAAGACTTTATTAATTCAAAAGTTAAAAAGGAAAACTCATATAACAGATGAAAGTAATTGAAAACAGCTAACAATATATTAGTGTTGTATTAGTAACATTGGTAGTTGCATTAAATATAAAAGAACTAAGTACTCCAGTAAAAAGATACATTTCACACTAAGTGAAAAAAGCAAAAATCCAACTATATTCCTACAAAGGTCAATCTCCAAGTACAAATGCACAGAAAGGGTGAAAGCAAAAAGACAGAAACAGATGTTGCATGCTGACTCAAAAGAAAGCTGCTGTAGCTATTCTACTATTAAGTGAAGTCGATTTTAAGGAAAGAAGTAATTTTATTTATTTTTTGGTGCCGGGAATCGAACTCAGGCCCTTGTGCTTGGAAGGCAAGCATTCTAACTACTGAGCTAAATCCCCAGCCCCGAAAGAAGTAATTTTAAAAAGAGGGATACAGTATTTTATCCTAATGAAAAGGGTCACACCCAGCAAAAAGATAAAACAATTCTAAACCTACAAGTATCTACAAAGACAGCCTCAATGTGCATAAGGCAGAAAGTTCCCGATCTAAAGGGAGAAATAAACCACACATAGCAATAGCTTCACAATACCTCTATCAGTCACTGACAAATAGACAATAAACAAGACTGAAATTTTAACTCAAGCTATGTGTACATTTGACCTAAGTGAAATTTATAGAATGAAACAACCAACGCAAAGGTACATTCAAAGTACCCACAGAGCGTTTACCAAAAACTGTCGCATGCAAGGCAGCAGAGTGAACCTCAACAAACTTCAAAGGATAACAGCGCGCAGAAAATGCTCTCTGACCACAGTCGAATTCGCTAGAAATCAATAAGAAAAGACGAGAAACTGGGGCTGAGGACTTAGCTCAGTGGTTAAAGTGCTTGCCTTGCAAGCACAAGGACCCGAGTTCAATCCCCGGCACCAAAAAAAAAAAAGAAAAGACGAGAAAGTGTCTCAATAGTTAGAAAATAACAAAAAATCCCCCCCAAAAAATCTGTGATTTAATGAAGAAATCCCAATGGAAACTAGAAAATAATTTGACCAAAGGAGAATATTTGATGCATCAAAACATAGGCTTCCTCTAAAACCATACTTAGAAGGAATCTTTTATCTATAAATACACAGATTAAAAAAGAAGAATGAAAATCAGTAACTCAAACATCTGTCTTGGAAAATAAGAAAAATAAAAGTAAATTAAGTCTAAGAGTGTAGAAATTAGGAGATTATGAAGATAAAAGAAGAAAGGTATGAAGAAGAAAATGAAAGGGCGACAAAAGCTCCCTGAAGCACCACCGTCCGTTCACTCAGCCAAGTAATGCTCACCGGGAAACTCTGTGTATCAGGCATTGTTCTGATTTCTTCAAACAAGGAAGTAAGCAAAGTTCTGGCCTTCAAAGAGCTTCTATGATAGCACAGGACAAAGGTAGCGATATACCATCGAGAAGTGGAATGTGCTACTAACAGAAACAAAGCAGAAGGCTAGCTCAGAATGAAGGGTGTGCAAATTTAGTTAGAGGGACCCCCAAAGGCTCCTTTTAAGGTTGCTTCTGACCAGAGTTTCATGAAATCAGGAGTAAATCATGCAAACAGAGAAGAGCATTCCTGATTAAAGGCTACCACGTAACACCCTAAGGTGAATGTATCCTTGACAAATTCAAAGGCTGGTAGCACACACCTGTGATCCCAGCACTCTGGGAGGCTGAGACAGGAGGATCACAAGTTTAAGCCCGGCCCAGGTAAGTTAGTGACTTAATGAGGCCCCCTCTTAAAATCAAAAATGTGAAAAAGTGCTGGGGATGTAGCTCAGTACAAAGGCCCTGAGTTTACTCCCTGGGTATCATGAAAGGGAAAAAAAGTTTTTGTGCTCCCGGACAATGCTGGAAGGCTTCCAATGGTCACAGCTGGATGTAGTCTGACTTCGATAGGAAGGTACAAGAACATTTTTAGCACAGAGGCGTCAGGGTCTGGACATTCATCAGACATGTTTTTCCAGCGCTCCTCCAAGCAGATCAATTTGTCACTTCCCTTCCAACAGGTTTTATTCTATAATTAAAGTTCCATTAGCATGTTGTTCAAAGAAAGAACAAACTTTCCCGGTAGATGAAGTCTACTGTCCATCGGCGAGGGGACAGCACCAGGTGGCTGGCTTTTCCAAGAGCAATTTTCTCACCCACCACACTCAGCCTTTGGGGAAGCAACAGAAAGAGAATTGGAAACATCGCTGAGGCCTGAGTTGGTTGACCACACGGAAGTATATTCCTTTAACTCCACCAGGACAAAGAAGCATTCAAGAGGTGAGACTGAGCATCGGACATCCCTGGGTGTGGACATTCTGTTACGGCTCCAGAAATATTAGATGAGCGATGCCAGGCAGGCGGACCCATGACTGACATCCCAGAAAAGAGTCCGGGTCGCAGATGTGGACCGGGTAGCCTCCAACCAAGTGATAATTCCAGCACAATTCCCAAAGGCAACCTCCCCGGTACAACCTACAGACGTGTTTTTGTGGGGATGGCGCAAAGCATTCTGTTAGATTCGAATCAATTACCAATATTTAAGTACAAGAAGAATCCACATGCAGACCCAGATTTCCGCTTTCTTTTTAAATATTGGAAGTGCAGAAAACATGAATAAAATGCAGGGAATCAAGTGACCGCCATCCCCATTGTGTGCGTACTCTGCATACACTCTTCCCAGGAACTCTGACTGGACATCTAAATTCAAGACACATCACAGTCATGACGAGGTTCCATGCGGCAAACGTGGAAAGATTTGGTCACTGAGGTCTCCAGTCGGTTGACTTTGAGTTCATCAAGAGGGGACGATTCTGCAGTCTTTCTTACTGTGGCTCCATTCGCAGTAGCTGAGCTCCACCAATAGCCTAGTGCCCGTCAACAGATAAATGAATAAAGACAATACACAGCGGAGAATTATTCAGCCATAATGAAGAACAAAATCGTACCATTTGCGGGAAAATGGATAAATCATGCTAACCGAATAAGCCAGACTCAGAAGAATATGGCATTTTCCCCTATATGTGGCATTGAGAGAGAGCGAGAACGAAAGTAGAAGTGAGACTAGCAGAGAAGAGGAAGGGAATAAGGGGGAGTGGGCAGGCAAGGGATGCAAGCAGGGAGTAGAGAAGATCAAAGTATGTTATATCCATGTACAATATGCCAGCAAAACTGCTATCTTGTGTAACGCATAGTTACCCATGAAAAGATTTTAAGTCAGGCTTAAAAGGGAGAGGTGAATTATCTTGGGTGGGCCTGGCCTAATCAGGCGGCACCTTCCAGGAGACTGAGGCAGCGGCAGACGCCGTTCCCTCAGCCAGGAAGAAGCAAAGTGGGAAATGGCGACTAGTGCTGCTTCAGGCTGCTTCGTCCGGGATCGTCTGCCACTCACCGGAAGCGAATGCACGTGTGTTCGCGAGAGTAGGCAGCGTGGCGGGGCTGATCCACCAGCTGGGGAAGCAGGGAGTGACACAAGCAAGGTCCCTGCTGTCCTGGAGAGACGGGAAGTCAGACCAGACGGGGGAAGACAGAGATTCTTCCAAAGTGTGATCACGTCACAGCTCTGCTCTGATGGAGGGAAGCCAGAAAGAAGTAAAGAGGCTGGAATTTGAAAGGCTCCTGCAGTGTAGGGCCAATCAGATTCTGGGTATGCCTGGAAGGTGGGCAGGCTGGGGTGCTGCGGGGCGGGGCCTGGGAAGGAGACAGGGGTCAGCGTTGAGACCAAGGAAGCGGAGGAGGCAGGCTCTGAGCTCAGGCGGGACTCAGGCTGCATGCGATGCTGTGGAAAGGTGGGGCTGTGTGTGCTGCAATTGGGGCCATTTACATACGTGACTCAGCCTGGGAGCAAGCCTGTGTCCAAACGAACATGAAGCAATTACTCAGACGGGGTTTCTGGGATGTTCCCAGGTGAATTAATTTCCTGTGTGTATCGCTGCCTTCTCAGCTCGAAGGGTTTGCCGGCCTTGTGAACACCACCTCTTGCAGGGTGGAATAGTGGTCACACAGAAAACAATCCTGGGAAAGTCCCGGGCAGCCAACAGACACCTCTGACAAAATGCAGTGGACAACCCCATTCCCGGCCTCTTTCATGAGAGAATTGATTGACTTATCCATCAGCTGACTCAGTGCTGACTGTGAGTCCAGATATAGGGAGGTGGTAAACAAGAAAAGCAGAGAACACATCGCCTCCCCCAGTGGAGGAGGAAGCACCTACGTGGACGGCTGAGCACCCAGAAAGTCCTGAAGGAGACCTTGCAGCTCCCAAGTGCGCCCAGGAATCATTAGGAGCAGTTAAGGCCAAGTGTCTGGAACTTGACTCTCCAATGAACTAGCTCTAAGAACGGGCTCGAGATGAACCCTCCTGTCTGTCTCTTAGCTATAAAATGGGGGTGATGTTATAGAAGTACATCAGATATGAACACAAACTATTCAAAGCAGCTCCCGGGACCAAGCAAAAAATTAGCATTTGAAATTTTTCTCAGTACATCGTTTCAGACATTCCTTTGGTTTAATATTATGAAACTGTAATTTTTTTTAAATGTTAGGGGGAAAGATAGTAAAATGTTCTACTGTAATTTCATGCCCCTGACACAATCCTATTTTGACATAGTTCCTTCAAATATTTTATTACATAAATCATTTCCTACTTAGAAAAATGCCGGGCGCATAGGAGGCAACTTTGCATTTATTTACTCAATAAAAAGCTCACTGACCATCTGACTTCTCAATTCAATGCAAGCGTTTTTTATGCTTTGTGTACCTAAAATTACACTATGTACATTCCCCTTGCGTATTTATCATAAGATACATGTTTATCACTTTATGGCTGTAGTTTTCTTGTGTTGAGGTGCAAGTCTTCAGTACGGCATTTCCCTTTTACAATGTAGTTATACATACAGTGACTACAGAATCATTCTATTTTAGATAACACCACAACGAACAGTAAGTAAGGTTTTGCCAATATTTGCAAAATTTCCTAAGACAATCATAGAATACGGAAATTAATATTTCAAGCCTAACCTTTATGTTAGCTGTCTAAAAATGAATAACCAGAATGAGATTCCCTCCATAAGAAGTAATGAAATGAGTGCCACACAATGATGAAATAAATATGCGGTATCTGATTTTCATTTTGAAATGTTGCTTTTTACTCTTTTACATTAGTTTAAAAACAACTCCTCAAAAGCAGATTGATAAAAGATATGACTATTTCCATGTGTTCACTAGAAAAAGAACAAAAAATTGACTCTTAGGAGATAAATAAAGATCTCAGCAGACTTAATTCTTTATAACACTGGCTTTTAACAAGCTGCAGGGAACTATTTCCAGGTATATATTAAGTTTTGTAAGTGAGCAGGCCCTAAAAGTTTATGACATGCTCAATGGATACATTTCTCCCTCCTAGTGCTGGTAAGGCAGAGAAGGCTAATCATGGCAATCTACTTCCAGGTCACACCCACAGACCTCCATGAGAGATGCTTAGCTAGCAATGCGGAGATGCGCTGCACACTAATGCTGCTTCCCTTAGCAGGGACCGGCAAACAAGAACTCGTGGTCCCAGAGCCAAGCAGCCCTGGGCATGAGCGTGCCTCTGCCACTTGCTGCCTAGGGACCATCGGCAAATGAATAACCAAGTCTGGGATCAGTCCAGCACCCCTGCTCCCTCAGTCCCTACGTTCCATACATAATGCCCTTCTACCCTAATAGACTCCGAAGTTCTCTGGAAGTAGGAAGAAGGAAAGGAGGGAGGCCATTATCACGAGGCGAAAGGTGGTGGTTGGGGCTGAAGATGTGCCTCAGTGGTGGAGTATTTGCCTAGTATTTGGGATCCCTGGGTATGATCTCCAGCATGGAGTTGCGAGGGGAAGCAGACAGCTTGGACTGCTTTTCAAAGAAAATCTGCAGATTTGGCTATTACCATAGAAAAAACAAACACAGACCCTGAGAATAAAACCACTGCTTGGGGGATTATTACACTTTCCATTCCATATATTTAATTTCTTTCAGTCATCAAGGAACCCAGTGAGGAGGGATCTTCATCCCCTTTCCATACATGCGAAAACAGAGGTACAAGGAAGTTACAGAATTTTCCAGAAGCCGCAGAGCTGTAAGTAAATGAAGTAAGATTCTCGATAGAGACATCTGCTTCCTAAGTTTACCCATGAGGCTTCATTGCCTCCTGCCATATTGGAGACCAGAGAGGCATTCCGTGCGACAGAGAGGAGCAGAGTTCTGATGCCAGCTTGTGGGCCCAGCCCACGGGGATTGTTTACTCTTGTAAAGTTAAGAACACACAACAGCCCTGGGTTGAGTACAGGGAGGAGCTGGCTTTTGTTACCCAGACCCAGCCTTGGGGAAGTTGATTGTTCTAGATCCTTTCAACTGTGTGGAAACCTGACATTTGATATTTGGGCCAAAGGAGGGGGAGGGTGGCTCCCACAGTCCGAGCCCAGGCTGCTGAGGGCCGGCCTGCCTGACTCGCTGCCAAACAAGAACCCCTCCTTGGCTGTCTCCCTCATAAGTGATTTCCAAACTACAGTTTTAAAAACAGTTCCTTTGGGGAATTATGAAAGCAATAATGTTTTCAATAGAAAATTGTTGTATCAACAGAAAGGCATGAAAAATAAAATCACCAATTTCCCCATCACTCAGAGAGCCAGGGTGAACATTTTAACACTTTTCTTTCTATTTCTTATGCATATAGACTATTTTGTTAGCACAACTGAACTCAACTACATAAATATTTTTGTAGCAGGCATACATTTTTTTAAATTAAGTATATATTACCATAATTTCCCTATTTTTTTTTAAATTGGAAAACATGATTTTTAATAGCTAACAGTCTATGCCACAGATTGTAGCAATCATTTCCGTATTGGTGGCCATCCCCTCGCATCCACTATAAAGCAGCATTTTCTCTGGGCATGTTTGGGTTGTATGCAGGCATCATGGCTCTGTCCCACCAACCAACGAATTTTCACTCCCCCACCAACTTCCTTCTCGGTTTTTCTATATCAGAAGAGCTGGGATGCAAATTACTCAAGTTACCTCAACTCAGAAGCAAATTCTCTTGTTCTACCATAGAAGCGACACCCCTCAAGAAGCCAAAATGTCCTTTTATTGTGCACACTGGTCACCCCTGCGAAAAACAAACCAACAAACAAGTTTCCTTTGACTCCCTTCATTCCCACCCCAGCCTTTCTGTCGCCTCACATTCCTCTTTCCCTTAACTTCAGTTTCCGCTTCTTTATCTCCCAGTTATTCTACAGTATGATGTAATCTATCCTCCACTCCCACTATTCTGCTTAAATAGCTGTTGAAAAAGGCCAAACTCGCTGGTCTGTGCTCTGAATTAATATTCAATTTCACAAGCGATACAGAAACGCATTTTCTTAGTTCAAATACTAAGTGACAGTTTAAAGACAAAGGTAAGAGCTGGGGATAGTGTCAGGGGTAGAGTGCTTGCCTCGTCTGCACAAAGCTCACGGCTCGATCCCCAGCACCGCCAAAGACAGAAAGAAAGAAATTCCCTTTTCACCACTTATTCCCAATCTCGGAAACGTTCCCGCTTCAAGAAGGATGGGTGTGTCCGCGTGTGATGGGCCTTCTGTTTGGGGGGTGGGGGAGCGGGGACCACACGCTGCATGTTGTTTCGTTTGCAAGTTTTCAGCGTCTCTTCCTTTTTAAACTGTTGCTTGGCCACCCGCAGCACAGGCAGACCGTGGTTTCTTCGCCATGTTTAGGAGGCCCTGTGAGCATCCGGTCTCTCTCAGCCCATCTGTGGGTCTTCACCCGGGAGACTCCCCCAAACGCACCTGCTTTCGGGCCCATTGTGGTCTTGGGATCCTTACACCTGCTCTCCCCACCTCTACTGAGCAGCATTCTGGTTGTTTCTAGTTCTTCGCTACAATAAAAAATAATACACCGAAGGGCATCCCTGACGGTGTGTCTGTGTTCCTGTGTGGGGATTTCCTTTTCCTAGGACAGACACTCCTGTGGTCATTGGAGTCCGTACTTCTCCCTGTAACATTCAGAGCCACTGACGCCCGCACCCGAGCGGCAGCACTCGGGTCCGGTTCGGCGCGCTGACAGGCTGATCCATTTCCACCCTGGGCTAGTGGGCTTCTACTTCTTATTCCACTTTACCTGCCTGTTGCTTTTCCTCTCTCCAAGCTCTTCTGTGCTAAATCCCTTTGCCATCTTCCCCTACTCTATCTGTCCTTTCTTCATCTCCACCTTTTTTTCTACCTCTAATAACAGCTGACTCATGAAGAAATCGTTTCAGACCTGAATGTGACCACTGCTCAAATGTAAGGCTGCTTCAGTTGCTCAAATCAAGGTGGACGTGCTCTGTTCAGAAAGATCTTCCCTTCGGCTCAATAAATCTCCCCTCAAGTGGCTAATGAATTTGAACTTGTTCTAGACAGCAGATTTCAGGCTTAACAAACTACTACTGAAGCTCTTTATTTAGTCCTCTGGAGTCTCCTACTCAGCCCAGATTCTAATAGAGGAAGATGGAGCTGCCGGAGGACACAGACACACCTCATGCATTCAAAAGCCCTGGAGAAATGCGAAGCTCATCTAGTAAAAATGCTGCTCACATTCCAAGCCAACACACACAGAGACACGCACATATACACACACATTTCCCCTCCCTTAATTGTTATCCTTGATATACACATTATTATATGTAGTCATCGTTTTACTTTGTGGTGATTAGTTAAAATAAAAGTTGCTCAAATAAACCACTGAGGATTATTATCGGAACACTAAAAAGTTTAATTTTTAAATTTGTTTTGTACAAAGGGTGAATGAAAAATACGCTGAATGTTTGCATTTTTTAAGAAGTTACAGTAAAAGACATTGTCATAGTTACTTTTCTTGTTTCCGAGACATAAGACCCAACACCCACAAGTTAAAGGAGGAAAAGCTTATTTAGCTCACAGCTGGTGGAGGTTTTAGTCCTAGTCAGCCAGCTCCAAGGCAGGGCAGCATGGCAGAGGGACATCATAGAGGAGAAACAGTCTGTGGCAGGGTAGGCAAAACGCAACAAGTGGACTGCAGACAGCCCGCCTTTCCTTTTTATCCCATCTAGGCCACCAGCCTTCTGGGTGGTGCCACCCAGAACTACACTAATTCCGATCAGTGGACTAATTAGTATCATGCACCTTTAGTCCCAGTATCACACATCTTAAATCCAGCCACCTTCGAAAGGCCTAAGAGACTCTGGGGGGACATTTAGATAAAAGCCAAAACAGACACATTTCCATGAATGATAGGATAAGTATGTTGGTATCCACGGGGAGTACTTTGAGAGGAATTAATGGCAATGTGTCTTTTACTGTAACAAATGTTTTTGGTTCAAACATTCACCATATTTGTTGAATGCCCTTCACTGATCAAACGTTTATGGCAATTTCCATCAGAAATATTAAGGCGTGTCCTCATTCACCATATTCACCCGATCTGGCCCCTGCAGCTTCTGGCTCTTTCCCTGAGTCAAAATGACCATGAAAAGGAAACATGTTGAATGGAAGCAGCCAGGACAACACAACTAAAGACACTCGCAAAAGAGGACTTTCAGGATTGCTTCAGAAAGTGGCAAGAATGCTGACATAAGTGTGCTCCAAGAGAGGAAGAGTATTTTGAGGACGATTAATGACAATGTCTTTTACTATAATAATTTTTTAACATTTAAACGTTCAGTATGTTTTTGGATTACAACTGGTATTAGGGTTCTCAGAAGTGGTCCTCTCACGATGCCTGCTTGGTATTCAGTCTTTCTTTTTTCTTAAAAACAGAGCATCAGCTTTCACGTGGAAGACCGTCTAAAACTACATTTCCCAGCCTCCTTTGAAGCTAAGAGCGGACATTTAAACAGACCTCTGTCCAATGACGCTTCAGAAGTCACTGGGCGGGGCTCCGCAAAGAGTTCCTTCCAGGTGGAGGTGAAGTGGGGTTTAGGATTACAGGAGTCAGGTGATTGCTCTTCCCCTTCTCCCTTCTAGTTAACTGCTTTGTGACTCAGATTAAAAGGCCACAAAGTCTGGCCCTACAACCCACACCACACCAACAGCAGCAGCCACCTACCTCTGAATTTCACAATGGACAGAAAAAAAAAATCTTAGCTGCTTGAATTTGGGTTTTCCCAAATTCTCAGATAAACTATATTCTGTTCAAAGCTCCTTTGAACAATTGAAGAAAGAGGGAAAAAAAAAAAAAAACACACTTTTTCCCCATAGATGAATCCATTAAAAATCATGAGAAGGTACTAATCAGGGACATCTGTAAATAACATTACTTTATTTACAGTATCTCTCTCTAGATTCTTAATTCTCCCCCCGAATCGCTATTTCACCAGCTTCTATCTTTTGGCCCAGATACAATCTAACATGAAACCTACCCACTGCACATGTTAAAATGGTGATACAGACACCGGGATCATCTGCAAATTTAAACCAAGTTTTGATTTCCATTTTGGCTGAAAGCAAGATGTTCCTTTCAGGGCCGGGAGGCCCTCAGTTTCCCGTTTTGTCTGTGTGATTCAATCTGAATGCACCCCCATTGATATTCTGGATCTTTCTGTAATCTCCTTTCCTTAATACATTCACGATAGCTCCACAGATCGCTAACATCTTATAATAGCGTAACTGTTTCTGGGCTAAGTCGGGGATGCAGTGCTGGCCAGTAGCCGTGTCTATGGATTATCTGAATAATTGCTTCAATTCCCCACTTGTTTTTGAGTGAGTATGAGCCTGACCTCTGGGCATGGCTGAACATTACTCATAGTCAAACCGAGAGTTTCAACGCTAAATGTGACAATGTGTGCTATATCTGTTTGCTCTCTAGCAGATTATTCAAATACCAACTAGTTGAAGTCAAGCTGACCCAGAGCCCACCGAATCTTGCCCCTGAGCTCCCTGCTGGAGCCCCGAGGAGCCTCCTCGGCTGCGCTGTAATCTCTTGCTTAGTGCATGTGTGACGGCTGCTGTTCGCAGGCCAATGCTCTCCCCCTGCCTACGGTCCCCTGGAGACCCCGTGCCTCCTCATAAGAGCCACGTGCGTCTTATCTCTTCCAGTACAGTTGCTAAAACCAGAAAGCAGGCTGGAAAACATTTCCCTCAAGTGTACTGTTTCTCATCATTTCTTTCTGACACCTCCAGATAACTTGTTAGCGTACTGTCGTCCCCTCTCCGCACAGCCCCCCCCCCGGGTGTCTGGGGACTTCATGACATCATCCAGCAATTTATAATTAGAAACAAAAAAATGCCAAATCTACAACACCAGGAGACAATTAAGCAAGGTTAGAAGTTGCTGGTGAATCCTCAACGGAAAAAGGCCTCTTCTGACCAGACAGAAACTCTGCTAGGTCGGGATGCTACCGGGAAAGCCCTGGACACCAGCCAGGAATAACCCTTCCCACTGCTGATGGCCAACCTGAGCCAGCCGCCGGCCTCCCGGCTCTCCCCAGAGGGAGCTTCGCAAAGCGCCTGAACCTCTCTGAGATGGCTTTGAATTTCTACCACTGTGAAGGCTGAGCGCAGTAACCTTTTTTTGGTTTGGTTTTTTTCTTTTTTGGCAACTGAGCCCCTTGCCTCGTGCTTCCTAGGCCAGCGTCCTACCACCGAGTCACACCCTCAACTCTCTAAAAAAAATTTGAGACAGCATCTCACTAAGTTGCCCAAGCTAGCTTCAAATTTGCGATCCTACTGCTTCAGCCTCCTGAGTAGCTGGAATCACAGACGTGTAGCACCATGTCCTGCTCACAGTGACGTTAGAGAACTTTTCTTCATTCAACAAATTCTTACTGAGGGCCCCTTCCAACAAGCTTGGGGCCTCCACTGCTGTTTTCAGGTGTTCGCTGCTGTGACCCAGCACGTTAGCCCCTAGGTACACGCAGCTACTCAAATGTAAATTTAGGCGAACAAAAATTAAAGCAAAAAACTTCATTCTTCCATTGCATAAGCCCCTTGTCAAGTACGCAACGGCCACATGGGGGTGGTGGTTACTACCTTGGACAGATAGAGCAGTCTTATCTAGAAAGTTCTGTTCCTACTGGGAAGCTCATTTCCCTGGCCCTTCCCGGATTGCCCTGCAGGTTCATCACTACCGGCTTTTCCTTCACTCTCAAAATGTGCTAGGAATTCCGCTATTGTCACCGCCCCTGGGCCACGGTTCACAGGACGTCCCCGAGACCCTAAACTTTTTTCTTGATTAAAAAGCAAATCAATCTTGTCCACCAATCTCCTTGCCTTTCTTTTTTTTTCTTCCTTGATTGTGCCCTACCTATTACAATCGAACAATTTCGGAGATACGAGATAAAAATTTGCAGGGGTGGGCGCTGCGCCCCGGAGCGCGTCCACCCTCCGCGTCCCCAGCAGAGGGCAGCTGCGCCTAAGATTCCGGGCAAAGATGTTTACACAATCGCTTGGGATTTTTTTTTCCTTCTTTCTTTCTTTCTTTCTTCTAGTGATACTTTTTTTGTGAGCAGGAACCCGAGGTGCCCGCTCATCCAGGCCACGTTAAGGACAAGCCGCGGGAGCTAGGCGAGCGCCCGGGGACCGCGCCAGGCGTCCGGGCCTGGGCGCAGTGCGGGGCTTGCTTTTGTGCAGCGACACCATTTTGCAGAACTCTCCCTGGGCAGGGAGCTTAAGCGGTCCTGGGGTCGCCGAGCAACTGGGGAGACCCCCGGGGCTCGTGGGGCTGCAGGCAGAGGCTCCCCTGGGGACGGGGGGCGCCGCAGGGGCCTGCGGAAAGCCTCGCATCTCGCACTTCTGCAGGGCCACAAAATGGTGGTGGCTGGAAGGGGGTGGCCCCAGGCCCCAGAGGTGGCCCGCGTGCAGCTTGCTCCCACCGCTGAACTGTCTCCTCTCTCCCTGTGTCCGGACC
The DNA here is from genome assembly GCA_004026905.1 of Hystrix cristata. NCBI lineage: Eukaryota > Metazoa > Chordata > Mammalia > Rodentia > Hystricidae > Hystrix > Hystrix cristata. The sequence goes on along the minus strand of PVJO010008656.1, from coordinate 12,884 downwards.
CACCACCCCCATTTCCTTGCTGCATTCTCTACAGCCATCAGCTCCCTCCCGCCGAGCGGCGCAGGGGTCCCAGCCCAGCCCACCGCGCTCTCCGCCTCGCTCCTCGGCGCTGCTAATTCATTCCTAAGCACAGTTCCTGATTTGTTTTTATGCAACCAAGGGGTGAGGCGCTGAGGCGGGCTGCGAGGTTCGGTTATTTTATTTGTGTGTTTTAGTGCACTGCACATATTCATGAGATTAAAAAGCTCCTTTCTAAATGAATGTTGACTGCTCTTTGTGAGATTCCCAGAAACTTACCAAGGAGTCTTCTAAATGGAAAATGCCCAGTGCTGCTGCCTGGCACCTGTGGGAAGGCAGCGCCTGGGGCTGAAACGACAGGCAAGAGCCGCTGCAGCCCTCCTTTTCTCTAATTTCTTTTATTTCTGTAATAATCACACTTTCCTTCAGGAAGAAACAAGATGACTCTGCAAAGGGCATCGCAAAGGCCTGTGGCGCGGCTTTGGTCACAGAAACCCTGACTGTCTTCTCATTCCCTTCCTCAGGCTCCTCAGGCGGCCGAGCTCTGCTTCTGTGCCCAAAGGCGCGGGGGAGGAAGCCTGGTGCCACCCGCGCCTCGGGATCCACAGGGCGGGTTTGGGCCCCTCACCTTCGGCTGCTCTGTGACATCCTAAGTCATAGCTCGGCTGCCTCTGCTCAGACTCAGCCCGCCCGTCTGCAGCGCTGGCCAGGCCCCAGGGCTGCGGAGACATACAAAGCTAAGTACCCTCCACACACCCTGAAGTGCCCGGAGCACCAGGTTGCGGCACTCATTGCTCTCCCCAAGGTGTCCTCAATTGGGCGGGAAGTTATACGGTCACCCCACAGGTAGCCTAACGCCAGGGCTGGGGACGTTCAGACGGGTTGGGAGAGCAGACAGATGACTGGGCAGGCAGACAGGTAAAGATGGATAGTCAACAGAGCTAGATGACACAGAGGCACAGACAGGTAAGAAGAAAAGGACAGCAGGAAGGGAGGGAGGGAGGAAAAGGAGGGAAAAAAAGAAGAGAAGAAAGATAATGATCACCTACGTAAAGAGAAGACAAATACATACACAGACCAATGACAGATAGATACGTGACTGGATATTAACAGACAGCGTCCAGGGGCTAGATGCTGCTTCCAGAGCTGAGTAGCCACGTGGCCACAGGTGAATGATCTCACTCGGGACCCTTGAGTTTGTCCTCCCCGTAGCAGTCCTGAGCTGGCGGGATCATCTTGGGAGCTCTCAAAAGGCAATACAGGAGTTTCAGGCAAGGCAAAGCCTTTCCCAGTCTTGACAGAGGACTACGTCTTCTACCTTGCCCACGGCCACACCACCGGGCACTGCCATGGCCACGCCGCATCCGTAGGAAGCAAGCCCACGTACCTGGTCACTGGGCCTGTGCTCCGAGGCCTGCATTTAAAACCCAAACCCAAGTGCTCTGAGTGGTGCTCGCCAGTTAGACCTGCCTTCGGATTTTAAGCCCCCTTCGCCTAACCTGTGTTGAGTTCTAGATTCATTTTTTCAAAGAAAAAAAACAAAAGTAAACCACAGAGGAAAAAAATCTTTCTATTGAAGTGATACCATCTTTAAGAAGCAGCCAGTCCTTTATATCCTGCATCAGTAATTCTCAGAATGAAGTATACATAAGAATTGTATGGCGAGTTTGTCTCCCTAAGCCTCCAGGCCTAGAAAACATCTATAAAATAAGGTGACTAGTAAGAGCCCTTCCTAGAATTACTGTAAAATTTAAGTTTTAAATGTGTTTTTGTTAAGCAACCTCAATTCCAACTGCCTTAAGCAAAATAGGGATCTGCTGACTCACGTACTTTACAGACACCAGAGTGATCGTGTCGGGCATGGCTGGATCCAGGGTCCTAAGCCATCTGCTCTCTTCTTTGTTGGCTTCACGCTCGGACAGGTCTCCTCTCTATAGCACCACCTTGAAACTTCACATTTATATCCGCTCAGTTTTTCCACCTCAGAAGAGAAAGAACATCCTTTGCTAGTGACTTCAGTGAAAGTCTTGGATTCAAGTCTCATTTGACCAACTGTGTCTATTCACAAACTGATCAGTTTGCCAAGGCTGAGAATCAGTGTCCATCCCTAAAGTTGAAACACCCTAGCAACACCCCATAACTCTATAAGTTGCAGTGGAGACTTAGTCAAAGGCACATCAGGAAGTTTTTATCCCAGAGAGGGAAATGGATGCTTTAAAAACAAAATCTCCAGATCTCCTGCCCCATAGCTGGTATACAGTAAGTGTCAACAAACATCGGCTTTCAAAGGGAGCCTTTGGCTGGGGAATAAAGACTGTGTGAGTATCGAACAGTGAGCTGGTGCTTCTTTACCATAACCGGGCATGACAAGGTTCCACAGGGCCCTTTAACTCTTCCTTTCCTGGGTGCCAGCCTCAGAGTCCTGGCTCAGTTGCTGTAGGGCAGGGTCTTTGCAGGACTTGGGGTTACAGGAGGATTTAATGTACTGCCAGGGACAAAAGCTACAGACCTCCAAAGTACAGCAGCAAATCCGGGAAGACCCAAGGAATCATTAGAAAGTTCATGGAAGCCTTAATGCAGAATTTGAGAGTCTCCC
>PVJO010008656.1:0-10170 GCA_004026905.1 Hystrix cristata | reverse complement strand
ACTGTGTGGTGTGTGTGTCCTATGTGTGTGCTGTATTTGTTTACAGTATGTGTGATGTGTATGTGGTTGTATGTTGTGTGATATGTGTATTTTGTGGTGTGGTGTGTGTGTGGTATGCAGTATTACTGTATGGTGTACATATTGTGTGGTTGTGTGCTGTATGTGTCCTATGTGCAGGTTGTATGTGCTGTGCAGCATGTGTGGTGTGTATGTGGTTATGTATTGTGTTTACTGTGTGGCGTGAGGGGCGTTTTGTGTGTGGTATGTGTTCTGTGATGTGTTACTCTGTGGTTATGTGTTATATGTGCTGCGCAGCATGTGTGGTGTGTGTGTGGTTGTGTATTGTGTGTGGTGTAAGGGTACAGTGTGTGTTGTCCGTGGGTGTGTGAGTTCATGCCCACACTTTGTTTTGGGTGGTTATGTCCAGACCATAGATGATTCAGGACTCAGCTGATGCTGAGTTGTGTGGTCTTCTGTTTTCAGCCTTCTTCTTCCCTCTTCCACGTCCTCTCGTCCTCAGACGCTGGATAAAAGGCTGGGTGTTAATGTCACCAGTGCCAGACAGGGAGACATCGTGGGCCTGCAGATGTGACATCCGGAGCAGAACATGCCACCCTCTGTGCCCCACAGTCCAGCCGGGAACGCACAGCTTTAATCACAAAGGAACATCAGACACACACAAACAGAGTATTAATGGGGGGCGGGGTGGAGGGACGGAGGGAACGCTTGTGTTATTCAAAAACACTAATATGAGAGACAAAAAAGTGGTAGGAATATTTCAGTTTACAGCAAAGCAAGAGCAAACAAACAGATGTTAAGACATTAATAGGTAAAGAAAGGCTATAACAGATATGCTTTACGTTTCTGTATTTGTAACATTTTTGGTAAGTTTAAACTTATTTTGGAATTTTAAAAATGTCTTAAAAGCTAAGGACTCCTTACTATGTAATAAGAAGACCATCCTTTTAAATAAGCAAAATACTTGACCAGACACTTTTTTTGAAAGGCGATATTAAAATATCCAATAAGCATAAGTACTATGAACAATAAACAAAATGTTCATCTAGCTGGAATGTGGAAATACAGCACTTCATGACTTGTCAAGATTAAGAATCCCAAACACACGCACACATGTGCGCTTGTGCACACACGCACACACACCAAAAGTCGATGTTCACGGTAATAAAACAAAAGAGTTCTTATTTGCATCTGAGCCAGTTCCCCAAATTCCCCAGACACAGGGCTCACCAGAGGTTTGCAGATGGCACAGCCCCGCTCTGTCTGATGTTCATTCGGGACTTGACAAGTTTCTGGAATACATTTAGGCCAAGTGACCACTTGTGCCACTACCTTACATTGAACCAGTCGAATAATAGAATTGATCATGCGCACACACCGTTTTAAAAACAGAAATCAATCTTGTCACTACCCGCCTCCTTAAGCCAAGCATTGGAGTCCGTTACCCCTTAGAATAAATCCAAACTTTAACTGGGCTCGCTTCTCTTGGTTACGTTTAGCTCTCACATCTTCGGACACTCCTCCCCTGACCACTGTCCTGCCCTTTCTTTGCATTATTTTTCTTCACACGCAGAGTATATATTTGGCAATTATACCGTGTGTGTGTGTGTGTGTGTGTGTGTGTGTGTGTGTGTGTTTCTGATTATTATTCCCCATCCCTTCTACATCTCTGAAAAACTCCCTGAGGGCCAAGAATTCATATATTTTTATCGCCACAGTGTTGCAGCCCCTCGAGCCAAGCCAGGCACAAGGTAGATGTTCTGTATTCCTTGAATCAATCACTGAACAAATAAGCAAAGCTAGATACACAGCTGGTATCCCCTAAACAAATGCTGAAAAGAACAGCGAAGTCAGAGGATTTCAACCATCTGAATTCAAAATGTAGCATCAGTCTGCAGTGACCAAGCTGCTGTGTTCTTGGCATAAAGACAGAAAAACCCAGAAAAATGCCCACATAGACACAGACACTAATTTTATTAAAAGGTGCCAAGTTAATCTAATAATGTTTAAAACATCACTGGAGTCTTTTCAACAAATGATGCTGGAACAATTGGATAGCCATATGAAAAAATAATGAGACTCAACCCATAAAGTAAAATATTAACTTGAAATGGATCATAGAACTAAACAGACCTAAACACAAAAGACAGATTTATAAAACCCTTAGGAGAAACCACAGAAGAAAAATTTCTGTGACCTTGGACTAGACAAATAATTCTTAGAATGCGAGATTGTTTTCATTCACAAAAATGCATATATTAGTCCTCACAAAAATTAATAAAAAACTTTTCATCTTCAAAAGACACTATTAAGAAAATGAAAAGGGAAGATGGACAAGTGAAATACTTCCAACACATATATATACATTAAAAGACTTTATATAAAATATCGGTAAAGAACTCCTCACTATGCAATAAGACAATCTTTTTAAACAAGCAAAATACCTGAACAGATGCTTTTTTGAAGGCAATATTAAAATATCAAATAAGCATATGTACTTGATATCGCTAGTCATTAGGGAAGTGCGAATTAAAGCCCACCCCGAGATTTTTACTGTGCATGCACTAAAATAGCTAAAATATAAAAGAAGAATAACAGCATTTGTAGGTGAGGATGTTGAACAATTCAAACTTCCACCGGTGCTGGTAGGAACGCAAAATGGTGCAGCCACTTCGGTGGTGTCTCTTCAGGGGTGAAATACACACTCACCTTAAGGTCCAGCAATTCTACTGTTAGGCATTACCCAGGAGAACTAAAAAATACAGGTGCACACAAAAACTTGTACTCAAACATGTATAGCAGCTTTATTCATAGCCAAGAACTGGAAAGAGTCCAAATGTCCATCAACCGGCAAATGATTCAACAAATTGTAGTACATCTCTATAGTGGAATACTGTGGGCGAGATAAGGGCAGGAATTAGGAACACTCATGAGCAAGTCTCAGAAACATTCTGTCCCATGAAGGAAGCACATGATTCCATGTATGAGAAATCCTAAGAAAGACACAATGACAATGACAGAAAGCAACTCAGCAATGGCCGTGGCTGTGGTGATGGCTAAATGTCTATGTACTTGTCAGAATTCAAAACAAGACTTCGCGTTGGTGTCTTGTGTGGTGTGTGAATTATACTTCAACGAAACACATGCATGTCGGGTGATGGAATGCGTTCCTGTCAAATATGATACTTCTTCATTTTCCTCCTCCAGAAAAACCCAACACTCGGCAGCTGTTGCCTGTCGCCGCTGACCCTCTTGTGCCCATGGTGTTGCCCCAGGACACCACAGTGATGGCTGACAGTGATGCCCTAACAAAGTCACTAGCCTCACGCGTGAGATGGGATCATAACAGTCCCCACCTCCCAGGCTCGGGGAAGGGTGAAAGTATGACAAAGTACTGCTTGGTTAGTGCTCAGTGAATATTAGCACGTCCTGTACTGATGACAGGTTGGGTCTTTTTCATGGACCAGTCTGTGTTAAGCTCTTTAGCAACATTATTCCATTTTGTCTTACATGATGAAGCTGCTTCTTATTTTGGTTTTACAGATGAAGAGGTTGAGGGTCAGAGAAGTGGTGGGACTTAAGGCCACACCCCTGGTAGATGATTAAAATTGAGATTCCAATCCAGACCTGCCTGACAGCTACTGGAATCTCTTCTTTGCCCTCTCTTAGTTCTGACTCACCGGGGAGTCACTTCCTGTCTCTGCATTAGATCCTTCAGTGGCCCTTCTGCTCCCTGAGTCCTCCACCCTCTATGGCACACCCTTTACTATGTTTTGCTAAATAATATAAGAGGCACTAATGGCCAAGAGGCTTTTGCTGTCAATGTTCTGTCTCCTTCCATTGCTCTTCCCTGCATGGGCCGTCTCTGATACTGCAAAGTTAATATTTTGCTGATTATTGACACGCACGGACGCTCTTCCCCTCCTCTCCCCGGACTCCACCTGTTCATAGAATATAAACCCTCTGCAGTTAACAATCTAGGAACTTGCAGGGCCTTCATACAACACTTGCAGAGCAAATGAGTTCCCCCAGCTCATGCAGCAAGTTGGGGCAGAGTCACAAAGCAAGCCTTGAATTCCCTCGGATCCCTATCGGTGAGTGCTGGTTCTCACCATCGCATCCCCTTTCTCTTCCAGGCCTGAGGAAGCAGTGGGCACAAGATGGAACCTAATCCCATCTCTAAGTCTTAATTTTTATTAATTTAATGTCACTTTTATCTCTGCAGATACCAGGAGCCTGACGCAGTGGGAGTGGCCTGGGTCTCTTCCAGCTCCTGTGTGGTTCTGGGCCCTGCACCTGTTCAGTCCCCATTGTCTCCACTGGGGCAAACTGATCTCTGGAGAGTGGAAAAGGAGGACGGTCTTCTGCGGCACAAGCTCAAACAGGATATGATCATTATGCAACTGCTTACAAAATTTTCCTTTGCCTCTCTAGACAGCTCAACCCTCTCCCTGTGTGCCTGCTGCTCTGCGGATGACTTGGCATGAGACATTATCTCTACCAGAAAAACAAGTCAATGGCTTGCACCTCTGATGTTGAAATGAGCACTCTCTGTGGGCAGCCGTGGTAAGTGGGTACCTGGTCATACCTGAGCCACTGGACTGCGGGCAACGTGCCATGCACCAGAGCACCGTGCAGAGGCTCCTGAAGGGCAGACAGTTAGGAGTATGTGTTTGTCATAAACTCAAAACATGGGTGAACAGTCATCACAAATGGAGGAAAGAACTATTAGCTAACTGGTGACTCAGGGAATGAGTTTGCACTTCTGTTATAAATAATGATTGTTAAAGAAATTTTTTGCATCCGTCACAGAGAGCAACATTGGAAGCATTGGCTGATCCTGAATTATGCCATAAGTGGCGACTGGATTGCAGTTGGAACCCCTGGAAGAGATCGTCCGTGATTAAAGCACGCCAATTCCTTAAAATGCAAGTCCAAATTTACCTGTGCATGGATGGGTCTTAGCACTGATTCTCGGATGAATGAATTTTCTCTCTTGAAAAGTCTGATTATTAACTAAAAGCGGTATTACCCATACATTTGGAGTTCAAGTCAAAAGAAAGGGGATGTAACAGCTAAGAGCACTCTAGTTCAAAGTGACAGCAGCATAACTAAATCTTATTTCAGAATAAAAAGAAATTTCTCACATCATCCAGCTGAAAAACCAAATGGAGCGCTCACTTCGGTGCAGGTGGCACCCACAGTAATCCAGAGCATGTCTTCTTCCATTTCCAGGCTCTCCTGTTCTCCACGTTGGCATGACTTTCAGGTAAATTTTCATCGTGTGCATGCCAAAGCAATCGCCTGTAGCTTCAAGCCTAGATGATCTTCATAGATGCTAAGTCCAAAAGACACACACACGCACACACACACACACACACACCTTTTCCCAATAACTCTAACAAAAGTGACAGGCAAGAATCTCACTGGACAAGGAACCCTTTGTCCCTTTGCTGGCCATTCTGTGTGTGTCCAGCAGCTGCCCGTTACCAACCGTGCTGCCGTGGCCTCCTTAGGTGTCCCTGTAACAGTTCCCATGGAGCACTGAGATACTATCTCCTTGGACACTGGAGGTGATAGTTGCCTTGCATTTAGGTACCACGGTAGGAGGGAAAAGGATGAATTTTTAACTGGTGCTTGTATACCAAGGGGCAAGAGGAAGAGCAGGTGCTCCCTTGCGGCTCTGGCTCCCTCGGGGACAGACAGCAGTGAGAGAATTGGCAGGCCCAACTGGCAGCATTACCAACATTATTAGTTCCCTCCCTGCTACCCAACTACTGGCCCTGTCCAAGTGTAGGATCACAGAGCTGCAGAGATGCACACGCCGTGGGGAGGATGCTGCAACTCCTCTGCTGTGGCCAGAAGGGTGTGAGAGAGAAAAATCAAGTATGGCTTGGTGAGCTCTAAATCCCACGTGACACTCCACTGAATGCCAGAATTGTCTGTCCTCACTTGGTGGGTGGAGCAAATCCCTGCCCCTTTGCTTCTCTCCTGGATCTGGAAGGTTGATAGGTGGGAGAGACCCTTACCATGGGAAGAGGCTGTTGTTTCCAGAGTGTCAGGGATAGAGACCTCAACTGGGAAAGCAAAGTCACGATGACCTCCATATTCCACCTCCTTCTTCATTTAGAAGGCCATTTCCCTGGCACAAATGCTGTCCAATGTAGCTCTGCTAGGAGGTGATGAAATCTTTAGGAGGTGAGGCCTAAAGGGAGGTCTTTAGGTCACTGGACTGTGCTCTTTTTTTTCTTTTTTTTTTTTTTTTTTGTGGTGCCGGGGATCGAACTCAGGCCCTTGTGCTTGCAAGGCAAGCACTCTAATCACTGAGCTAAATCCCCAGCCCCTGGACTGTGCTCTTGACGAGGACTGTGGGCTTCTCCCCTCTCTCTTTTGCTTCTTGGCCATGAGGTGAGGAGTTTTGCTTTGCCACACACTTCCACCATGATTGCCGCTTCACCACAGGCCTAAAGCAATGGGGTCAATTGATCCTGGACTGGACCCTCCAAAGCTATGAGCCAAAATAAACCTTTTATTTTCATTATCTCAGGTATTTTGTCATAGTGATAGAAAGTTGAGTAACACATGTGGGCTAATATGACAGAATGAACGAAATCTTTTGGTGCTTAAAAAAACGCAAAAAAAAATTATCTATAGCTTCCCAGTTTTATTCCTGCCCCCATCCTTTTCCTCTTAGCCTTAAATTATTTTTAGATAATAAATAAAATTGTTTTAAAAGCAGAATGAAGCATGTCACAAGATCTTACTCCATCTATATTTTTTTAGGTCTACAATAGTCAGAATATCATTTCAGAGTTAGGATTCTCATCCAAACAAGATCCACAGATCTTTCTATTCCAAGGCAGCTGAAGGTTACACCTGCCCTCGCTCTAATTACGAAGCTTCTAACCCAGCGCAGGGCACGGGATTCAACACTGCCATGGAATTTGAACCCACAGAGGCTCGTCCAAGGCCGTTCCTCTGAACTCTGCTCAGCTAAAAGGATTGGGCAGCTCCTCCTCTCGTTTCCCCCGAACCTGCTCGGGAGTGTCCAGGGAAAGGTTGTCACGAACAGGGCTGCAATAAAAATAATCAGATCAATAGAGAGCACGTCCATTTCCGGAATTAGATTCTGGAGATAGTGAAGAAATGAAAAGGGATGAGGGGCAGGGAGAAGTCAGGGAAGCCCAATATTACTATATCTACATACTTAAATTTCACTCCTCTGGGACTCATTGTTACTAACAATGGCCCTTTTAGCCACGGAACACAGGATAACTAACCTTTTTCTAGCCTGTCAGTGAGAACTACCACCATATATTGGTAAGTATTTCCGTACAAAATGCACTTGGAAAGGATATTGTTTCAAGCCTGGACAAAGCTTATACTGTACTGTCGGGCTCCAGCTCAAGTTATTTTAGGCAAGGAAGGGGAATTTCCACTGCTCCCTACAATCAGCTCTGAGTAACCGCTTCCTTGTAATCTGTCAGAGCCCAAGTTATTTAACAGAAGGAAGGAAAAAAAACCTTGACATTATGCATAAAATCCCCAGCCAAGCAAGCCAGTTTGTATCAGCCGGTTTACTCGGGAGCAAGGCAGTGACTTCATTCAGCCAAGAGACTGCAGGAGACGCGAACTGGAAGGGCCGATGTGAGCTCCTGGGTAGAACGGAATGCTGACAGTTGTGCTGTGCCCATGTCAGTGATGGTACTATCTCTCACTGTTGCACAACACCGCGTGCCAAGTGTCAGCCTATCCCAAAACCATGACTGCAAGCTTATTTGCAAAGTTATGGTACTGTATTTAAATTTTTTAAGAGGCAATTAATGTATGCGGATGGCAATAGATACAGCCAAAATCCAAAGTCATGCGTAATAGACGTTTGAGAAACAGTCCCTAGACCACACCATTCTCAAACAAAACAACCTACCACCACAACAAAGAAAGTAAAAAAAAAAAAATTACCATGTATTGAACTTGCCCCTTAATCCACTGCCAGGTAGTGTGTTAAACATTGTGTAAGCACTAGCTCAGATCCTAAAAAAACCCCATGGATTAGGAAACCTTGTCATCCCCATTTTACAGATGAGAAAACCAAGACAGAGTAATTCTGAGTCATTGGTTCAAGGTCACTAGGGCTCAATTCCACCACTGCCAAAGGTCAGAACCCAGGCAAGACGTCACTGCAGCACTACTGCCAGCAGAGCCGAGCACAGGGTGGGACCCCGGTATCGCCAACCTGGATGATGCTGCAGGCCTCTGGGCTAAGGAAACGCCCACGGGACACTGGAAAGGCAGCCACTTCCTGTTTCTGCAGAGTGAGAACATTACTGTCCTTGACTCAGCCTCTAAGCCGGGCGATTCGTCTGGAGTGACAGGTGACGACTGAGTCACCCTGCGCCTGCCTTCCTCCCTTTTCCTACAAACCAGCTGTGCTTCGCCGATGGCTGTGAGCGCGACCTCAGTCATTATGGGCTGGGATGCAGGGAGCGGGACCAGCGCTGGGGTGGGGGCTGCCCGGTCCCTGGCTCTCCCTGCAGGCGGAGCACCCTCCCCAGCTGCTGCGGTGCTGATGGCCAACGGCTTCCAGCTGCTCCCAGGCAAGACGGCAGGAGCCGGAGCCCCGAGAAAGGATCCGCTCACCCTTAACAAGGTCAGCCCACAGCCTGCGGCCTCTCCGATGGCATGCAGGCCAGCCGGTTCACAGGTGAGACTTCGTGCCCCCGAGAGCCCCCGGTGCCAGGCTGATGCTAGATGCCAGCTGAGAAAAGTCGCTGCTGCCTGCCTGGCTCCCTGCTGTGCTGGGAGCCTTCCCGTGCTAAATCACTACACCAAATCCTTGTCCCAGCCCCGCTTTCAGACCCTGCAAGACACCCTTCCATGCGTCAAGGTGACAGGCTGGGATACACGTTAAGTAAGGAGCAGGTTGGTAGATAAAAAACGGCACTTGTTCTGCGGTGCTGTGGACCGAACAAGGACCGCGCATGTGAGGCAAGTGCTCTGCCACTGAGCTGCGTCCCCAGCCTGGGACGTGGGTCTCCAACTCCAGAAGCGGGGGAATATTTGGAGGAGGAAGAATCAAATCCAAATATATGGGGCAGAAAGTAAAAAGCTACAACAAAATGTGCTCACCCTCTTTACCCGTCTTTAATGTACCCGGACCTATGATAAACGTCCTTCAGGCGCTGTTTTGTGTGATTTCAAGAACAAACTCAGGAGGTGGGCCTTCAATTAACCCCCTTTCATAGTCAAGAAAACTGGTGTTCAAAGAGCTTAATTAACTTGCCTAGGGTTACACAGCCATTAAGTGTAGAGATGGCATTTGATCTGGTTTCTCTTAGAATTCTCACTCTTCCATCCCATCTCTTTCCCACTTTTTGAGAACAGGGATAAGTACACCATGCCCCTGGTTACCACCTGTTTTTGTAAATAAAGTTTACACCCATTTTTCACCAATAGTCTAAAACTTCAATCTAAAGAATCTACCGAGAGAGTTGAGTGGTTGACTTACGGCCCACAGGCCTGCACAGCCAAACAAACTTAGGATCTGTCCCTTTATGAAAATTTACTACCTACCCCTTCATGGCTATATTAGTAAGCAGCCACTACTCTGTGTGATGGACTCTTCTTGTTTTCTTTTAGCTTCCGAAAAACAGAAGATTTGAATTTTCTTCTTCTAAGCAATTTCTCTTCTCAGCTGTGGTCTAGAGTAAATACTGATTACTTGCTCACCCTCTGAAAATGGAAGTCTTACCTTTTTTTTTCAGTACTGGGGCTCAAACCAGGGCCTCCTTCATGCCAAGCAAGCTCTCTACCTCTGAGCTACACCTCATTTTTTTTATTTCTTATATTGAGACAGGGTCTCACTAAGTTATCCAAGCTGGCCTCCAACTTGTGATCCTCCTGCTTCAGCCTCCTGGGTAGCTAGGATTACAGGCATGCAGCACTGTGCCCAGCAAGTCTTACTTTTATCATGTTCTTTTGCACACTTGCTAGAACACAGATTCGCATTGTCTGGTCGGGTTCTGAGCCCTTTGCTATGTCACCTACTCACACTTGAAAAGAAATTCTAGTGTTTCCTCCTTGGATCATTCCTGTACAGAAACACAGCAAGGAAGCTGCCCCTTCAGGCTTGGGTCTGGAAGCCCGTTGCTC
>PVJO010008655.1:0-74082 GCA_004026905.1 Hystrix cristata | reverse complement strand
TAACTTTAAGTTCAGAAGAGAGAGATTCCTTTGGCCAGTTAGATAAAAGAACTTACTGCTTATCATTAATAATTAGAGTAGTTATTTTCTTAGTGTTCCTGTTATGTAGACACTTTTAATAGATTTTGTCTCTTATTATTAGTATTACACATTTGTGATACATAATATATTTATCCTGGAACTTTACACACACAGATGGTGGCTTAACCCTTTTAACTTCTCCTTCCTCTTCCCTCGTTGCCAACTCCCTCCATCTCTAGGCCCACTTCTTGTTTGCAAAAGATCTACTTCCTTGTTTCTCATGTCTTTTTTTTTATTTTGGTTTTTTTGCTATTCATTTATACTTAGAGTTTCTTTTATGAGAGAAACTCTATGACGTTTAAGCTTTTGATCCTGATTTGTTTCACTAAGTATCATGGACTCAAAGTGTAACCATTTTCCTACAAATGACTCAAACTCATCCTTCCTTCTGGCAGAGCATTGTGTATAAATACCACGTTTTCTTTATCCATTCATCTGCTGATGGACAGAGACCACTTTTGACATTTAGCTATTATGAGCTTTGCTGTATAAATGTGTATTCATGTATCACTGTAAAATGAAATCAGTACAAGATTTCTCAACAGACTAAATTTAGAAATTCCACTTAAGTTGGCTATTCCCCTTCTAGGTATCTTCCCAAAAGAGATGCTGCCTCACTTGATCTTTTCAATAACCTATAAAGTATCTTAATTATTAGTAAGAAATCAAAGCTGTGTTACATTAAGAGATGTGTCCAGGAGAATGTACTCAGTTATTGGGACTACTAAGTCTTGAGCACGGGACTTCTAACTCCAACTTCTGGATTCCTTTCATCACCCTCTATGTGCCTTTGGTTTAATTAACTCATACTTTAAACCATGAAATCAACTCATAGCAAAGCATGGCCAGTCAACAACTCTTGGCCCCAAAGCCAAGGATTTCTGTAGGTCTATGCAAAGTGGTATTATCATAATTTAATGAGATTGTCTATATGGACAACATGGGATATAGTTGTCTAAACATCCATGCCTGACATATTAATATAATATTTATTGCTACATTTATAAAACACTCAGCAGCACACTATTCAAAATGACTTCATTATTTTAAACATATATACTTACAAATTTAAGTATACATTTTTGTATATTTAGTATTTTTTCAGTATTTGTGGAAGAATATGATCAGTGTAGCCTATGAATCTTTAGACTATGGAATATACTCATAACTAAGAATAGTTTGAGTCCCACTTGGCTAAACAAAAATAAGTGAAGAGATAACTAAGCCTTCATTTGTAGCCATAAAATCCTGTCTGCTGAATGCATCCACCTGTTTGTCTCATATGGACTCCTGCTACATTTGTCTTTTGTAAAGATGAGAGAATTTTTTTTTTAATTCTACAAAATTACTTTCATTTGAAAACCTTTCATTCTTTCTCTAAGTCATTCTGAAAATTCAAGGACAGGTGTATTTCAGAACCCCTATCCAGAAAAGAAATAAGTTTCTCCTAGTGTGACCAGCTTGCAGTTGGAGGTTCTATGCGCTGTGCCCTTCTTCTATTTGTCATTGCTAGAAACCACTAAGTGTCAGAAATTGTTCACTGATTGTCCTTATTAAGACCAAGTTGGAAATTCTTTCCATGGCAGCACTTCACAGAGGAGGAAATTTTTCTGCCCACCAGTGAAACTCAACTCCATTCTAATATGCTGATATATATGCTTTCCCAGACACTGATCCAGTTAATTTTTTGCTCAATTCAAAATGGCATGGTCTTTGAAGCTATGCTGTTATCATTTGATATTATTTTAATGTATATTTGCTAATCTGCAAAATTCAGCTCATTCTCTGTTGGTTTTCTTTACCTTCGGGTAGATTAAAATATTCCTAAATACATCTTCCTTGGAAGACTCTGGAAGTATCCTAAGCCTTCCCAGAAGCTATTGGTCAATGTTAAACAATACTGAGAATGCTAAACTAATTCCACACAGTAATGCCCACCGGCTGAGCCCAAAAGAAGAGATGCTACCAGCTGTGTTGCTGATAGATGAGAGCTGTTTCATGCTTTTATTCCTGAGTAGTTTTCTTTGATATTTCACATCTTTATGATAATGTGTTTTATTTTGTTTTTCCTCTTCTTCAAGTTACTTCTCTCTCTTTCCCCCCTCTTTCCCTCCCTCCTCTTCTCCTCCCTTGTTGCTGTGTGGCACAGTATCGGCCTCTGTGTATTCTGTCTAGGTGGCCGGCTTAAGAAGGCAGGGGGGTTGGCTTTGCCTGCAATCACCTGCAGGACATTACCCAGCTCGAAACACTTCTTTAGCTACCAGAGAGTTGCTCAATCTCTGTCCTCTCATTTTGAAATGGAGATGTGAGGTACTGGAGTTGGTAACTTTGCATTCGCACTCGAAAAAGGAAATCAATGAAAAACATGCAATTATTACCTAGATATGATTCAGATTGTTCGTCCCAAACCAAAGTTAAAAACAGTCACCGAGCCTCCCCACACATTTGGTACCTTGGTAATAGAGCATGGCCAGCCTTCTGTGTGGAGAAGCAGGTGTCCCCCTTTCTCCTTCATTTCATGTGCAGAACATCTAGATGCTGGAGAGTCCCTCATTGACAAGAATGTCCTCTTCACACTGACCTCATCACTACTCTGGCAACCGAATGACTTTCCTTTACTGTGTTGAGTGTTGAAGTGACTATTTGTTTGCCTCCTGGACTTGGGGGTGTTGCAAAAGGCATTAGGGCAGCCGCTCTATATAATCCTTCATGAGGATACTGTGAGGATGGAGATCTGTCATTCCTCCTTTGCCTTTTGTCTTTTCACATAATATTGTTAAAAAGCATCTTGACCAAGCATTCCTCTAATTTTGTCCTTAGTGATATGTCCGGGGTCTTCACAAATGCTGCTCCCAACATTGGAGGACTTGCCGTAAGAGCCAGGCTGGGACTGATCTGTACGTAGATTTCTCCTGAGCTGAAAGATCACCCGTTTCATTTGGAATATCATCTTTTGCATTTCACATTTGAGCACTGCATGTTGGGTTTCCACATTGGGCTATTAAAATATGTGACTCTAATGATGAAAAAGACAGTAAATGAAATATTGTGGTATTTCAAAATAAGATTTATTTAGATAATTCTGTGCCAATCAGTTGAGAGATGAATACTTCTATTTGGGATCCTTAAAAATAGGTGATAAAGCAGGATTTTTTACTTCTATTATTAATTGAAAATGTCCTTCTGAAGATTAGAAACATTACTAATCTTCCCATGACTCAGTTTCCCCTTAGTAAAGCTTGCATTCAATTGCTCTGTAGAGGTTTAAGAGTGGCTATCCATTGACATATTGTTATGCTATCTTTGGTGAAAAAAAAATAATGTACAATGAAAATGTAGCATTCTAGGTGGACCCAGATCAACTACTTTAATTCTGGTTTTTAATTTGATTTCAACAGCTCTGTTTCTTATTTCCTTCTTGGTCTTTATAAGTACATTCGCTATGAAATGGCTCATTAGAATTACCACATGTGGTCTTTGCAGAGATTATTTTTAGTAAGGATGGCTTAGTTCATTAACCCCTTCGTTTTGATCACATCCGCAATAAGAGGGACTAGTCATATAAATGTTAATGAGTGCAGACTCATAGAAGAGAACTAGGGAACTGATACAGTGGCACTTTGATATAAGAATTAGCTCTCAGGTCTCAGGCTACATTTAAGATAAGATCATTCTACCATAGCGACCACACAAATAACCCAAGGTGTGCTTTCCTTTATTGCCACAAGTCACATTTAGGGGTTCTCAGGCATCGTCTCCTGACTGTGGTAGTTAAATTAGTCTGCTTTCTAGCCAGGTAAATTTAAGCCCACGCCCCAGCTCTGCCACTTGTTCACTTAGATATGCTATTAAACTTCTCTGTGTGCATCAGTTTCCTCATCTCCAATAAAGCAGTATGATGCTCACTTAGATGTTGTTGCTTGCTCACTCTAATCCTGTCTGTCCTTCTACACATGCTCTGGGGGAGCAACTGGCCTGAAGGGACGTGAGAAGACACCAGGGAGAGGACATCAGCTCGGGGATGGAAAGTCTCCGACACCTAGAAAACCCACCCAACATTCAATGTTGAACAAAAGAGTGGACAAAACAAAAGAAAATATTTTTCTTAATCACATAGCTCATCATTAATAATAGAAATGACGGCTTCATTTGCTGCTACTTATCATATGAGAAGCACTTTACTTTTTCACTTACATTAATTCCTTCAAAGCAACCCTGGTAATATTTTTATTCCCATTTTACAGATGAAGAAACCGAAGCTTAGAGGTGAAAATTTTGCAGTCAGTAAGCGGCAGAGCTAATAAATATTCTAGATGTGCTTACTTCAGGGCACAGGCTGATAAACACAAAGCTACTCTGCGGCAGCTTTGTGATTAAATAGTGTCTTTAAAGTCATCTGTTACGGCTGCACGAGCTGCCTGGAATGCTCCCCTTAATAGCCCTGGAACTGTGTTTTAAACCTATAGTCTTAAATCTGACTGCAAGTTGAAGACACAGTTCCAGAGCTATTCCAATTTAAATGTCATGAAGGTCAGAGTTTCCCATCCCTGCCCATGGAGGGTAGCATTTGGGGGATGTTTTAAACATAACCAAAAGATCTATAATACTCAGATCTTTTCTTTTATGTAATTTTTCTCTCACACTTTCTCGTATAGCTGACAGAAAATGCTACTGACTGTCTTAAAGCCTTTCAAGATTTACCTCAGACTGCCCATCCACAGGCACTGCCTTATTTTTCTTCTACCAGGTGACCAGTCACCAACCCTGCATTAGCCAAACTAAAGTATTATATGATTCTTATTCTAGGAAAACAATGTTAAAGTCCAGAAATGTAACTGCTTACCAGTAACAATAACATAACATTGTGCTTGCCTTGTGAAAGCATCACATTTTTCTGGATCAGAAACCACCCGTCTTGGCGCTAGTAAAGTATATAGCAGCAATAAAATGTTATCAATACCAATTATTGTGAAATGAACTCAGAATGTGGAACACCAAGAGATCTTTCTAATTGGCTATTAATGATGTCATAATGAGTACAAGCCTAGTATATTAGACACGTGAATGGCTTTTTTTCTTAAACCCTTTCCATTCCATCTGAGCAGCTAAGGAATTGATTATATTCACAACTTTTCCCTGAGTTTCACATCATTTTTTAAAACTTCAGTTCACTGGGTATTTCATTTGTAAACGTATATATTAAGGAGTTACTGAATTCCTTGTCAAGAATCAAATCTTTATTTTTGAACAATTTTAATAAGAGATATACTGTGTATGTTATTTTTATGTTAATTTTGTAGAACATGTCGTGAGTTGTTTCAAACATAAATATGATGTACATAAGTAAATTATTCAGATGTAAACAAAGTAAGTATGAGATTGAATACTTCCAAAACATGAGTACCACCATGATCTGATGTAAGGGGTGTTCACGCTAGAAGACTTGAGACTAAACTGTACCTTTGAGCAAAAGCTGTCGTGTAAAATTCAGGACAGCCAGTTACATTTGAATTTTGGATAAACAAAAATATTTTCAGTACAGATCTGTCCAAAATATTGCCTGGTATAAGCTTACAAAATTACTCATGGTTTATCTGATATTGAAATTTAATTGGGCTTCCTATATTTGTATTTCTTAAATCTTGTGACTCTGTACTGAACTTTCATGCATTTTCTCTTGTAAAACGAGGTAGTACTTACTACCTACCTCTTCAGTTGTTAAAATACTCCAATGTGGTTTTTTAATAGCACATCAAGAATCTTTTTTGACTTACACGTATTCAGCAATATGCTTATTCCTTCATATGTCATAAAAAGAAGAAATAGACTTGGGGAAAGAAAAGGAAAAAGAAACAGAGGTGAAGGGGAGACATAGGCTTGCGTGGCCCATCCACACAGCCCTCTAGCACCTGTGCACGTGCCACAGGGCCGACAGTGATTTGCAGGCTGTTTTTACTCAGGCTTCTGTCTCCCTGAGGCTGCTCCTCATAAGATGGGCACCTGATGGTGCAGGAGTGGGATTCTAGTGTTTAAAGATACTTATTTTTCATGCAACATGGTCCCTTAGCGCAAGCCAACTGCTTCATCTGGAGCTCAACCAAGGAAACAGAGATCTGTTCCAATAGCAGAAGAAAAAAGAAATCTTTGGACTTATTGAGAAGTGGTATGTTGATATCGCATGAGATACTTCCTTGGGGATTTTTAAGGGGAAAGTTAACTGTAGGCAATCTTCATTGTACATATAAATTTCAGAGCCCAATCTCCATGAAAGATGAAATTCCACTGTAATTGAAACACAAAGGGTTTCATACACTATTAAAGTACTAAATAGGTGCATGTTTTCTATTCTTCTTTTGATTCCTATTGGTTTTATTGTCTTTATTAGATAAAATGATATTTAAATTTTTGGAGTTTGCTGTGGAATTTTAAACAAATAGTAGGCAATTTGAAGACATAAATAGATTCAAAGATAACTCATATATATCATGTACAGGTACAAATCCCCTGTGGTGAATGTTATCACGATGTACATCTAAAATGCACCATTAAAATAAAATTTTTAAAAAGATAACTCAGATTTGGCTACTTAGGGCTAATATCTTGGAAGAATAAATGAGTAATTAACATCTTAGGGGGAAAATTAGAAGCAGTGAGGTAACTAGCTATAGATATTAGGCATAAAAACTTCCCAGTGGATAGCAGGTCTGTATAATGAAATTATGGGATATGAGGATTCTTGGAGTGACTGAAGGAACAAGTAAATTTCAGAAGAGGAGATTTATTGGAATTTATGTCTAGCACATTGTAGGACAATCTTTCATGGGTTGTGGTAGGAGCTAAATAGTTTTGGTCATTTAGAAATAGGCCAGTTAAATTTAAGAATATGCTATAGGGAATTGTCCTGCCTAGCAGGAAGAAAGGTCAATGAATCTAAACAATCTTGGTTTGCCTAATTGTTTTTAGAGTTCTGCAACCCACTTACTACTGAGTAATTCATTTAGCATACGAACAGTGCTGGGGAGGATGGCAAGCAGTAAAGAAAATTTAGTTGTGGTGATGATGATGGTGGTGGTGATATGTTCATAGTTTATTGCAGCCATTTGACTTGCCTATGCCATTAGTTATTGGCTATGTGTTCTTTGATTATAGGAATGTTTACCTCTATTTCCCAGAACACCCAATTGAGTGTTTTCATTCTCAATTCTAAGGGGGAGTGTTATTTACCCCCATTTTTATTCTGGGGAAACTGAGACACTATGAAGGTAAGTCAATCATCAGTGTCTCGTAGCTGGAATGCGACATGTACCATACAGCCCCTGATAGTCCATGGCCCACCCTTCAAGTTCCACTCCTTCTCCATAGTCATGTGAAGATTATGCTGGGGAAGGTCTTCAGATGGAGGACAGTTAAGGCACGTGATTGGGGATTCAGGACATTTTTCTATGATAAACCAAGATTTAAAATATTAGAAAAAAGTGGAGAGGTCCAATTTTGCAGTCAGCTAGGAAGGTTATTCAAAGCAGAGGAAATATTTTGAACCAAGAGGAATGGGCAGCTTGAGAAAGGCAAGTGAACTCACAGAACTGGAAGCCACAGGAAAGGGTGGTGTGGCTTTCTATGACTGTGCTTGACTGGGGTATGGGCAGCTGGTGATTTTCTGTGTAGGGGGAGGCGGAAGAGATCATGAGGGCTGAAAGGAAGCATGGGAACAACTGCAAGTGGAGCTGAGGAGGATACAGAAGGAACTTTGGAAGGGGAAGGTACGATAAGATGCACTGTGTGGCACGTGCTGAGCTGAACTTACTGAGAGTTCTTCTCGGGTAGATGCACCTGGCAGGGAGTGTGAATGCAGAGCTGGAAGCTGGAGAAATCCTCGTAGCTGTGGAAACAGATATTTTCGAGTCCTCTAAAAACAGAAACTTCGTGAGAAGATAAAGTTGGCTGGGGAAAGACAGGTGTGAGAACAAAGGACAGAGAAAGCAGGATACAGTACAGAATCAGGCCAGCCCTTGGGTAGGCAGGGAAAGCATAGGGTGGACAGATGGACAAATCCTACAAAGTTCGGGAAAGTCCTACTTGTTTGACATAGGTCCCACCTTTGTACCTAAGAATGTGGATAAACACACACACACACACACACACACACACACACACACACACAAAACCTTTGCTGCAGGCATTTTGCTTTACATTCTACTTAAGAAATAAATACTTTCCAAAACTCTAGAGGAAGACTCTTAGGAGCAGAGAATCAAAAAGAATTTCAAGAACCCATTTGGTCCATATCTTTGCCAGGAGGGGCACTTCCTAAATCATCCAAAGAAGAAAATTGTCAATTCTATTTTTGAAAGATCCCCACAGATGGCGATTCCATAAGCTTCCCTGCTAATTTGCGCCAGTGTTTAATCAGCCTGACACACAAAGTTCTTCTTTACATCTAACTCGGTGCTCTCTTGCTATAACTTACAACCAATTTCCTCTTCAGAGGTGGAAATGCAAAACAATCTAAGAACTCAGAAAACTCCCGAATCAAATGTTCTCAATCTTAATTGCTGGTGAGATGCATGTGGTATTTTTAAATCTATTTTCAATACATACGACTTAGTTACAATGAGACAAGAAGAGACCATTCCTATGTCTACAATAGACACCGATTAAATACCCTAAAGCTCCTTTATTCTTGATAAGAATAAATATATAAAGAAATTGCTTTTGAATTACTGAACCAAGTATTTTCCAGAAAAAGAAAAGGATCCCATTTAAGGATTTTAATAAATCTCTTTGTGGGAAATCTAAACCTTTCACCTGTGAGTCAGATGATAATGTACAAAATGTTCAAATGTACATAGGTTGTTTATAAGTATTATTAATGTTGTTTTTCAATTACTTTTCTTCCTAAAATAATATCACTGGGCATATTGCTTATTCTTTAAACCAAAGATGTACAAGAGGGTCACTCTTTCTCAAAGGACACGAGGTAGGGAGGAAAGAGATTATAAAAATAGCTGAGAATGAGTAACAAGACAAGAAATTTTTATTTTTAATATTGATTTTGGGCCAATCATGTGAACCTAATACTATGTAATACTTCATTAACCATACTGATAAGACTAACAAAACAAAAAAAATAAGAACCATACCATTAAAGGATTCCCATGTTCCTATAAACACCCTGAACCATTTCCTGGGAGTAGTACTGTTCCAGGCCCCAAAATTACAGGTGTCCAAGTAGAGATGGGTACAAGAAGATTAGAGATATGGTGACCAAGGAAGTGAACTTTTCTCAAAGATAAAGCAAACTGAAAGAAAAAAAGAAAGAAAGGAAGGAAGGGAGGAAGGAAGGAAGGAAGGAAGGAAATATAAGAAACCAAAACATTAGCTTAAGGGTTAAATACCAACTCCCAATCTCCTAATATTTATAAAAAGAGCTATAAAGACCATCATGAAGAGTATTGAGAAATAATACACAATTATTTAAAAAATCTAAAACAAAACTTGCCCTCTCAGTTGCACAAAGGAAGATATGCTGTGCTGTTTTTCTCATACATGCAAGTCTAGCCCCAAGAAATTATGCTCTTGTACCTGCAACATTCTTCCCACTCAGGTTTTCAACTTCATTTCTAAGACGCTGCTCAGAGGAAGTCATTCCTGACTTTCTTGACCAGGGTGAGATGCTGGTGTTCGTCATTCCCCAGGTACTCCGTCCATTCAACTTCTGAGATGAATGAAATAATCGTTTACTTGTTCCTCGTCTTGTCCATCTGTCCTATCCAAAGTTAATAGCGAGGGGAAAACTTCCCTCTCATTCAGACATACACGCCCAGAGGCCGGCAAGGGGTGCGTTAGTAAAGGTGCGCCCAATATGTGAGCATCAAACAAATATTATTATTCCCTGTTATTCTACTCATTGAGTGTCTTAAATTGCACTGTTGTAGCTGCCTCAGTGTCCTGAATGGATTCAAAATATTTACCTTTCATGGTCATTTGACTTTGGAGAAGAGCCAAAAGTCACAAGGTGCGAGAGCCAGTGAATAAGGTGGATGAAGACACATCCTAATGTTCTTCTTTAACATAAAGTGCTATGAACGTTGTGAATTGATTCAGGACATCACAGCAGGCATGAAGAGACACGAAAGAAGACTTCCAGAACTGCTTCGAAGAGTGGAAAATGAAGGGATAAGTGTGTTTGAAGTGAGTGGGAGCACTCTGAGGGGGATTCATGGAGATGTGTTTTTTACAATAATGATTTTTAAATTTTAAACATTCACCATATATTTTGATCACCCCTCGTGTGTGGAGAAGGGCTTTAAAGAGGTGATTGAGTTAAAACAAGGCTGTTAGGTAAATCCTAATCCAATCTGATTTTTAGTCTCCCCCTGGGAAAGGTGAGACATGGGAAATTCTGTACTTTGCGATAGGACCATGAGAAGACATGGGGAGGAGGTGGCCATCTTCAAGTGGAGAAGAGCAGTCTCACAGAAGATCAAATGCGCAGACACTTTGATCCTGAACTTGCAACCTCCAGATCTGTGAGAAAATGTATTTCTGCTGTTTGAGTCCCTCAAAATATCACATTATCAGTCTGTGGTATTTTGCGGTAGTAGTAAAGTAATGCACTCATTCCACGGAACCCCACAATTCCTTTTTTTTTTTTTTTTTTTTGCTTGCCAATTTTGCCATTTCTCATTCAAAACTTACTTCTTCATTTAGTGGTCTGTGAAGAAAACCAAAACAATTTAGGTCTTCCAAAGAGAAGAGACTCAACACAAGGATTTGGTTACACAGATTATGAAAGAACTAAAAGGTTAAAGAGGAATTGTGAAGTAACAGGGCAGGAAGTCTCCACCACCCCAAATGCTGAAGGGATCTTGGAAGAAATGTTTTTTTGTTGTTATTCTTGTTGTTTTGTTTGTTTTAATTTTATTTTAATGGTACATTTTAGATATACATAGTGATAACATTCATCATAGGGGATGGAAGAAGTGTTCATGAATGATTAGAATCATGACTAGCTGGGGCTGGAGTTTAGAAAAGACAGCTATCTCCCAAAGACAGGAGAAAAGGAAAGAAGCAGGGCAGTGCCTTCTATCCTTCAATATTTGTCACTGTCTACTCTTGGAAGAGCAGATCAAAAATCATTTGACAAGGAAACCCAGGAAAAGATGTCTGCAAAGAATACCTTCCTAGTTCTCCCCACCCCTAGGGGGGCAGGAGAAGGGTAAGAAATATGTGTGAAAGCAAACAGTTAAATTATGGACATGGTCCACAAGAAAAAAAGAAACACAGAGGAGGCGAAGTCACTGATTTAGCACCAGCTTTTAGAAGTGGGCGCTGGACACCTTGT
The DNA here is from genome assembly GCA_004026905.1 of Hystrix cristata. NCBI lineage: Eukaryota > Metazoa > Chordata > Mammalia > Rodentia > Hystricidae > Hystrix > Hystrix cristata. The sequence continues at coordinate 62,657 of PVJO010008655.1, read as the reverse complement.
TGGCCCAATGAATACAAGTGTCACATAGTGGAAAAGCCCAATTTATCATGGTTTTAACTAAGGTGAATGAGTCAGGTCATGGTCCAAGTGCCTCCTAAGGCTGGAGGAACAAACAAAACTGGTTGCCATTCAGGCGGGTTGCAGAGTTGTCTCCAGTTTGTCATCATCTTGAACTGTGTCCACTGTCTGCAGTTAAGGAAAGCAACGATGACATGAAATTCAAAGCCCGACAAAACTTCTTAACAAATTTGTATAAGGGATGAGTACAGGGGTATACATGAAGCGTGAAAAACCATATTTGGGGAGTGAGATTCAGCCTGGGCTGTGAGGCTTTATCTTAACAGACCAGAAAGATGAAACTTTATATAGTGTAGTATTAGGAATGATAAGGAATACAAATCAGATGAGTGATCCTCCAACCGAATAAAGGATATTACAACACGGCGTAGGTGTCTGGCTACTTTTCTCTTTGCTGGGACAAAATACCCGACACCCAAAGTTGAAGGAGGAAAAGTTTATTCAGTTCACAGTTTGTAGAGGTTTCAGTCCACAATCGGCTGGATCTAAGGCAGGCTGCCACAGCAGACAGGCAGAAGGCAGCAAGGCCAGCAAGGGAGCTTAGCATCTTCTTTCTGCCCCTAATATTTTGTGCAGGCTCTAGGATTCGGGCGGTGCCAAACCACTCAGCGGGTTGATTTAGTGATCACACGCCGTTAATCCCAGCATCACACGCTCTTGATCCAGCCACCTCTGAAGAAGCCCCACCTATGCTTGCATGAGGCTTTGGGCAGACATCGAGGCACAAACTAAAAATGGAGCACAGACATACATACAACACAGAGAAGCTGACGCTTTTATTTGAACCTGAAACAACATACATTAGAAGTTTCACATAACATTTGGAAAAACTCTTATTAGGGAAATGGAAAACCCGGAGAAGAGGTATGAGACTGAAGTCGTGAGATCAGAAATGCCCAGAAGCAGAGAGATTAAAAGACAGACCGAAGATGAGAAATGGAGAAGGGTCCCCTGCAAGTTGTTCAGAAGTGTGAGGGTCCTTTGAGAGACAAGTTCCAGTTCCTGCTCTATCACTTGCTCGCCATGTGATCGGAGGCATACTCTTTGTATCTCAGTTTCCTCATCTGGAAAATAGGACAGTAACAGTGTGTCCCTGGGAGGACATTTGTAAGGATCTCATGAAAAAGACTGACTTGGGAGAGGCTTGGGATCTTGTCGGTAGCCAGAAAGCCCTTCAGCTGCAGTGTCTTCTGTTACTACACTATTTCCAATGGAGCCTGCGGGAGGAGGAAGAAACGCCTGCTGCAAGTGGGAGACCGGTCAGAGTCACCTCAAGGCCAGCTTTGCAGAGAGATTTATGCAAAGAGCGTGAGCTCTCCCTGCAAGGTGGAATTGTTCCGAGGTAGTCAGACTTGAAGGCAAGAAGGTAGACTAATTCACGCCCCCATGACCTTTCGAGTTCTCCTCCAGCCTTTACTTCTATAAAATGCATAATTGCCTTTCTGGTGGTTCCCAGAGAAGTTCTATTCCCAGTCCTTCCGAGCGGCGCTGGACGGAAAACGCCCTCGGTTCTCAGAGACTTAACACCCGGGCCTGTGAACATGGGCACGATTATTCTCTCCGAGCAGCCCTTTTCACATGTGATAAGCTTGGCAAGTTGCCCTGGTAAGTGTCAAGCCCTGAATGTTTTTGTTTTTGCCCTGGTGGTCCCGGGGAGTTACTGGAATACTGCTGGGGATCTGTTCTGTATCAAAGCCTCGGCTGATAGCGACATTGAGAAGAAGCAGGTAGGGATGGAGAGAGGGGCTCTGGACTTCATCGCATTTAATTCTGATAGCAGACTCCCTGTCTGCCCTGGCTGCCTTGCAGCTTCCTTGGGTCTCTCTCCGGCTCCTTCACACTGTGTTTCTCAGCAGCACAGGGCAATCTTGTGTGTGTGTGTTTTCTCCCTTTTGCTCCCCAGAGAAGCTTGTCAAAACTCCTTATCTGTTGATGAATGAAAGGAATTTCTCTTGTGCTGGCGGGACCTGGTTAAAGCAGCTGGCCCGCCCGCGCGGTGGGTCACTGAGTTAAGGGGCACGGAAAGGGGAAGCGCACTGAACAGGACACTGTTGCTCTCGTGCTAGGAAGTGCTATCCTCGGGCAGGCCGCTTCTTGGAGGGCGGAGGAGGCAGCAGCGGGGGAGGAGGACCAGCAGAGGTGAGGCTCACGGAAGAAGCACCTTAGGTTAATTTACTCCAACGGAGAGAGAGACACCCCGTACCAGTGAATGTTGTCTTTGGCATTTGCAGCATCCGGCCCCCTTTGATATTTGAAAACGTGTGCTGAGGGGCCTGGCTATATCTTAGAGCTGAAAATGAATCAGCACTATTTCTTTTTCATAAGGACTTTTTATTTTTGGTTATTTGAACTTAGAAAATTCATTTGCTTCATTTCCTTTGGACTTCAGTCACCTGAAACTTTCTTCTAATGATACAAAGCAAAGGAGATTCGACTGTTGTATCTACGAGTAGAAATAGTCTTTGATGCCTGGTTAAGTGTTTACCTCCAGTTGTCCCTCACACAGAACCTGCGTGGGATGAGGACCCACTTAATATACAGTGAATGCTTTAATCAAGGAATCAATGAAGGGATAATCACCCCAGGAATCTCTCTCTCCTTTGTAGATGACACTGTCATGCATACAAATCCTGAAAAGCAAACTGCTAAGTAAAACCTGGAGTGGGACGGAAGAAGAAAGGGCAACGAACTTCTAGTAGTCGTCCCATGATTCTGCTTCATTGTTCAAGCTGGTCTGACTGTGTTCACACACCTGCATCTGCGGTGCTAGAACTGCTGGTCCTTTTTCTCATGACCTAGTTTAACATCCAGCGTGCTGAAAGTTGTTCATTATGTCTTTACGGCCTATCAATAATTTCCTAAGTATGTGCATTTAAGGAGCTGCAAGAAACGTGCCCTTTTCACAGGCCTGGGAGAAGTTGCAGCGAGTGTAGTCTAAGTAGCCCTATATGTCGGGAGGCCTGCAGTTAAATACCAGCTTCACTTCTTGTTTTACGTGACCAGCTTGAACTCATTTAATCATTCCAAACCAAATGGCTATAAGAAAAACAGCTACCTTACTTGCATAGAGAGAAAGTTATAATCTTTAACTTTAAATTTGTTTTAACCCAATCATCCATCACTCATTTTCTAGAAGACTCGCAGCACATATATGCCTGAATGAAAAGCAAAATAGTTTATTCATTTATTTGAAAAATGAAAATGATAGTTCAATAAAGCAAACTTCTAGGCGGTAGAAAGCTTACCAGTTTTCTTTGCAGGAAACTCTTTGCAAGAGTTCTGCTTGTGCAGAAGGAACTGGTCTTCTCGAGCTGACCGTGCTCAGCCTCCAGTGTGCCTTCCGCCGCACAGAATGGAGGGAGTATAATTGCATTTCTTATGTTAACTGGATGATGTAATAGTCTAAAGAGCAATCTAATAAGTGAGTGGCAGCCTAACAAATATTTTAGCAAGAAATAAATTCCATCTATTTCTGCTCGCTGCCTTCAGAAATTACACTTTTGATGATTTTTAGATTAGAGACAACAAAAAGACGAAGGACCGTGGACTTGTATCCCTTCTACTCTACACATGCCTACATCTTCCTCTCCGTCTATCAGCAGATCTTGCAGTGAGTGAACTGTCCCTCTGTCTTGCTGAACTCTAGACTCACGATCTGAGGAAATACCTTGTGAAAGTAATAAATTATCTAAACTATCTTTTTTTCTGATGAATGAATTCTAAATTTTTCTCCTTTTTGTGAGTTGCCTCCCTGAAGTCCTTACACTGGCCAGGTTCCTTTTGGACGTTATGTTCCGGGGTGGAGGGGTCGCAAAGACACTTCGACTTGCATCTTTGCCTGTGGCTCTACTATTTCACTTCACTGTTTAGCAGCTTCAAATGCTTCTGCTGTTTTCTCTTCCCCTAGCTGGGTCAGACTGTGCTCAGATGCCTGCATCTGTGATGCTAGAATCGCTAGGTCTTGTTTCTCATGACCCAGGTTAGCATCGAATGTGCTGATAGTCAAGGCGCTCAAGACATTGCATGTAACACAGCCACCTAGTGTGTGGGCGAGAGCCCCTGAGGAAGGAGGCGCACGGAAGAGGGCGGATCACAGGTCCAGAGTGTCATGCCCTCTGCCGAAACAGGCCTCGCAGATGCCTTCCAGTCACCTCATTTCGCAGACAAGGAAACTGAACTCGGAAGAGAGGAAGAGTCTGCCAGAGGTTGTAGATAAGAGTTATTTGTGCCCTCTAAATGTAAATTTTGGAGTTAAAACACACACTTGAAACAAAACAGACTTTTGTTCAAGGAAATGAACAAGAGGCAAATGTGAATATTTGAAACCCATATGGCTGGGATTGGGAGAAAGTAAAAAATTTTATGTGTGTAATGGGACGGAAGCATAAGAGAGTAGAGCAGAGTTTTCAGAAAGCAAATTCACCGGAAAAAAGGTTAAGGAACAAAGAATGAAAAGCGAAAAGGTTTAGTAGTGTAATCAGGTCAGGAATTGAAATGCTTGATTTTAGAAATTATGTAAACTGAACACCTCAGAAAGCCAGTAAGAGCAGGATATTTCTAGGAGTGAGGAAGAGAAAGTCCAGGAGAAAAGTCCGGGATGTTAAGGATGGCTTAAAAGAATAACATGAGTGAAATCTTGGAAGTGGTTGTTCCTTCCTTAAGTGCATTAGAGGAATTAGAGACAAAGCCTACTTAGTGCAGACAGTGTGGAACAGGGTGAAGTGAAGGCATTCAGCAAAACAGGATAACTCCATGATTTGCTGACCTGGAGCAATCTGAGATTCAAGATTCCACATTATGAGAAGAGGTAGATCTTGCACCCTAAATAACTGGCTGAGTATGAGATTTTGAAGACTATTATCTTCTTTGTTCCCCGTTTTCTTACTCTTTTGGGTTATTTGGAGTTGATGGTTGCATCTGCCACTGTGAGTTTAGTCAGTGGCAAATTTGACAGCAATGAGAAAGTACTACGTACTAATCATTTGAAGCTTTACTGTAAGTGAAAACAACATTAATAATATATGGTCTTGGGGTTGGGGGTTTAGCTCACTGGTAGAGCACTGACCTAGCAAACTCAAGGCCTTGAGTTCGATTCTCAGCAACCCCTCCAAAAACAGTATGGTCTAAATTTACACTGAAATAATATCAGAAACCAATACTATGGCAACTTCAGGATCATGTCAACAATGCTGATGCCTACACTGCATCACTGGATGTGTATGCTTTGATGGAAAGCATGTATAAAGCTACTTATGTTCGTTATTCCTTGCACAACTGGTAGATCTTGTAACACCCCAAAAGTAAGGCATGTGAGGAAGCACATGTTTATTATCAGTACAGGGAACCTAGACTATCCAAAATATAAAATTGAGTGCTTATGGTCTCTGTTACGCTTTTTAGATTTCAGCTCTGTGTACGAAATAGCATCTTGCTCAGAGTTCAGAGCTTTCCTTCTGTCTCAACATCGCAGTCTTTACAGTTTTGTTTGAAGCAGGGTCACCATGTAGGTGAGATTGAAATTTAGTCTCAGGCATCATTTATTTCAAAAAAGCAGAAACAAGAAGAGTCTAACAAATAAAATAGCATCACTACAAGTTACAGACATAAAGAGCGATTTTTAAAAAGAAAACACCATCCATAAAACTATGTAATAAAATTTGTACAGAAAGTCAGCAAAACAAGGGGAAAAGATAAACCAGAGATAGGAAGATGAATTATTCAGATCTACCAAGTGTCACTCAAGCTGTTCTGTTTTGAAGATTCACTCATTAATTTATTCCTTTAGATAGTCTTATTAAATAGCTACAAGGTACTCGACAGTACAAAGTAACAGGACAATGTGTTTAGCCTCAAAAAAACCCTAAAATTTGGCAGTAAAAACTCTCTCCCCATAAATATCTCTGGTGTGATATATGTTCCAATGAAGCTTGTAATCAACAGAGAAGGAGAAAGAAATGTGAGCTGTGTCTTATAAAGGAAGTGGCATTGAAAATGTGACCTAGCAGAAGAGTAGAATATTTGTAAGTCAACAGAGTAGTAAAAAGACTTCATGGATGGAGACAACATCTTATACAAAGTCACAGAGCTATTATCGTATATTTCCAAATCATAGATGTGAAAAGAGAGATGTCATTAAAAATTAGATAACATGATTATTCAATCATTGCTGCTGAGAAATAATGTATCCCTATGGGAAAAGTTAAATTAAACCTCCATTTCATACTGTACCCTCTGAAAAATTAAATGCCAGGTGGATGAAAAACATGAAAAGTTTAGAAAGAAATGTAAAGGATTCTATTTATAACTAGGAGAGAGGCTAAATAATAAACAAATGTATTTGTTATTTAAGGAAGTGTCGTTATAGCAGACTATTCACCTTTAAACAAACGTTACATAAAAGAGATCATAAACTATATAAATAGACACTCTAAGACCTGGGAAGGACTTTGGCAAAGCACATAATAAAACAAATTATTATGCAGAATTTTAAGGAAAGCCTATAAATTAATGAGAAATAAAACTCAATAGAAAGAGGCAGAGATATGAACAAGTAATTTAGGGAAAGGAAAAAAGTTGTCCTATGCCTAACTGCCTTCATAATCTGGGCAAAGCACAATTACATATAATTTTAAACTTAGCAGTTTGGCAAAGCATCACACAGTTAGTTGAGTGTTGTGGCACTCACCTGTAAAAGGATGAGGCAGTCGAGAGAATGAGAGAAGAAGATCACAAGATCGAGGCCAGCAAAAAAAAAAAAATCAAAAGGGCTGGAGGTGTAGCTCAGTGGTAGAGTGCTTGCCTACCGTGTGCAGTACCCTAGGTTCAATTCCCAGTACTGTAAATAAATACATAGGCAAATTAAGACAGGTGTAAGCAAGAGATAAAGAACAAATGCATCTTTGTAACACTGAGCAAAAACTACATTTCAGGTTGACGATACCATACAGAAAATGTGAAAAGATGCAAGGCAATATAATTTTCTTTAGGGCACAAAATTACAAAAAGACATAGAGCTGAAGCTAATACATACCAAATTCATGATCATAGTACCTCTGCGATGTTTCTTTGGTAAAAAATGCGTCAAAGTGTGTATCTAGGTACCAAGGCTTGTTAGACCATCCCCCACAGTTTTTGCACGCTCTGCATGTTATATAATATGGAATCAACGTTTGCAATATTTGTACATGGCTTGGCAATCATCCAAAGAGAATTTTTTCAAAGACTGATGTTTGTGACAGTCCTGTGCTCAGTAGAGATCAGAAAAGGTTAGGTGGATCGTGGAGACGGTTTATTTGTTTAGCTTGAAGGTTCCTCTCTGCCTGTTCATCCCTATGTAGTGATCATAGTATGCTGGCATCTTATTCCTGAAAACAGTGTTGATTCTTTAACAGGAGAGGAAATTCTAAGCAATGAAGAACAAGTTGAGCCTTATTGTAACTTATGATCATGAAACAGAGTAAGTAACAATTGAGACCGGGGCTGGAAAGTGTCCCCCGTTTCCTTAGCACAGGAGTGAGGTAGGACAGACCCGTGCTTTGGACGGTCCTGGCAGGCCCAGAGGAGGCATCTTGTCTCCGCCCCACTCAGCACCAGCGCGGCACCTCGAAGTCTGGGAGCCGGGCTCATGGGAAGCTCATTCGCTTCCCAGCAAATGATACCAGGTGAAGACTGCGGTCTTAGCTGAGACTGTCAGCTGAGTGGCCTGGCCCTCCTCACAGCACGCGGGCTATATTAGTTTTCCAAAATTGCTTCAAAAATTGCCACAAGTTTAGTGGATTAAGACAACTCGATTTATCATTTAGTTCTATAGGTCTGAAGTGTAAAATGGGTTAAATCCAGCTGTCGCCAAGCTGTGTTCCATTCCCCAGAAGCTACGAAGGCTGTAGGGAAGAATGAGTCCCAATCCACAGAGCCTATGAAGGCTCTAGGGCAGAAATCAGTTGTCTTTTTCATTTGTAGACGCTGCCGCCTCCCTTGCTCTTGGCCCCTTGCTCCATCTTCAGTTGTCTCTCTCTCTGCCTTTCTTCCAAAGTCACATCTCTTTCTGACTCTGCGCTTTCTGCCCCTTTTAGGACCGTGATTTAGCCGCATTGCCAAGTTGCTTTTGCCATGTAATGTCATGTATTCGTTCACTGGTCGCTGGGCCTGGGAGGTTGACTTCTTGGGCAGTCATCACTCTGCCTTCCACAGCAGCTGAGCTGCAAGGATGAGTGCCGAGAGAGAGAGAGAGCCAGAGACGATTCTTCCACGCCAGCAGCCTTGGATGGCGTGCAGCATCCCTCCCGCCTCGCCGCTGTGCATCCAGGTAGTCACAGTGGCCCCAGTTTTCAGATGGAGGGAGAACCACACTAACTCACGTTGGAGAGTAAGCTTTTGGAGGAACGAGGAGGAAGAAAAACCCTACTCTAGACGTTTTTGTAAAACGCAAATTTCTGCAAATAGTGTAATGAATGAAAACATCAGTTTAGATTCCCACCGCCTGTGGTACAATTCTGGCTTTTCTACCTAGTAGTATGAAAGTTTGCCCTTGAGAAAAATCGATCTTTTCAATGTCAAGTTCTTTTACCTGTAAAATCGGGACAATAATACTACATCATAAAGCGTAGTTGTAGGGATTACATGAAATGACCCAGAATAATGAGTGTGGTACTTGGCTCATAGAAAGACCTCAATGAATTTAGGATAATTGTTCAATCAATAACTTTCAAACTAGTTTCTTTGTACATAAAATACTTATGAGAGTACTTACTTCACAGGGTTAGTGTGAAGACAAAGTGAGTTTGACTATAGTTGGCAAGTACTAAACATTCAATAAATAGTATATGTAATCATAATTATATATATGACTGTATATATATAATTACAAAAATGAAATATGATGCATTATTCCTAATCATTACCCAAAGAAAGCAATATCATAGTACCAAAAAAGAATTAAAACTAGGAAGCCATATGTGCAGGGCTATTAAAACAAACTCAAAAATTATTTGTTAAATTTAAGTTTTTAATTAGGTTTTCCAAATATGTACCCTAATGAAAATGATCATCCAAATAGTATTGCAAACATCATAACGGTATAAATGTGTGTACTGACTGATCATAAAAAGAGGACTTTGGGACCTGCAGAGCAGGATTTGAGTGACAATACTGATAAAGAAATGGTACCGCGAAGAAGAGAAGGAAGCCAGGGTGTGCTAGGCTTTGATGGTGGCTAATCCAGTCCAGGCAGGAGCGGACTCAGAGAGGCGTATCTGGTTAAGCTCACTGAAGCCAGCCAAGACTGCTTGGAGCGACGCCTCAATCACATTCTGATTAGAATGGCACTGCTTCGAAGCAGACTCCAAATTTAGTCATTTTTGTTCTTCTAGTGCTGCTATGTAGAATGTTTATAAATCCATGAAATAAAAGATATACTGTTTTAAAAATTTCTAAAATGCCTTGTTGGTTTTTTTTTTTTTCTCTCTCTCTCTTACTGAGGTAGAAAGATCTTTTTCCAAAATAAGATTGTATATGTTGGATGAGAGTCAGAGTTGGCAGGCACACACAACTCTGTAAGGCCTGCCAGGATCGGGGTACCGGATGTCACCAGCAAACCCACTTTGTGCCGGGGTCAGCTTCATGACATGATGATGCAGGGCTCAGGGACCCTGTCTGCAAAGGCCTCGGGCTAGGGGTGCTATGTTCCACGGTTAATGTCCAAATAATTAATACTTTTATCTTTGCATTTGAATTTTGTCAATGAAGTCTGATGGTACAATAGAGATTGGGGCCAGGGTGACTTGGAATCACCACCTGCTGCCTCTTCATTTCCTTGGGATGGGTTTTGGCTGCAAGGTCTCCCCTTCTGAGCCTTGGACCCTCACATTTCCCCACTGCCTTTCCCATACCACTGCTACTTTCAACCAAGGGGCAGAGTTAGGCCTGCTGAGGAGGCCCTCATTCTGCCACCGTCCTCCACCCCTCAGGATACTTGGTGACGGCAGGGAGAAGGTTGGGGTTAGAGAAGCCTGCACCCTGCAGAGTCTCTGAGCAGATGGTTAGAGTATCTCTACTGACCCCGGGTTAGAAGAAGGAGGTTCTTATTCATACCTGAACAAGGTACCTAACTGTGCCCCCAACCCCGGTCGGACTCCCTCAGGCCACCCATGTATCATGGATGGGGAAAGGGACACAGAAAAAGGAGACCAATAGATAGAGATCTGGTGATCCAGGTCCCTGTGAGGTCTGTGCTCACTTTGTGCATACTGGCTCTCTGAGGGAGAGTGACATCAAAAAGTTAATATAAAACACTGGGAGACACCACTGTGGGGGTCTTAGAAGAAAGGAAACAGTTTTGTACCTTAGTAATTTTACCAACACCTTCTTCCTGCATTTTGAACAAGGAGCCCACAGTTTTATTTTGCACTGGACTCTGCAAACTGTGCAGCTTCCAATAGATCATGGGATTTTCTTAATTTCCTTCAACTCTAAGATGTGGCGGGAGTGACTTAAGACACAACAGGGATGTTTTGAATCTGATGCAGAGGAGGTAATTCCACTTGCCTGAATGGCAGCAAATCCTAAGGTGACTCAAACACTGCTTCGATACTGAACTCAACCCGCTCTCAAAATAGTCTTTAAATTGGCCGCTGGCCTGCAGGCTCCAATTAAAGTTGCATTCTGTTTCATTTCTGTGGTTGGCTCTTGGCACTTTTTTAACTGAAAGCAGACTCGTAATTGGTTAAAACTGCATAATGATTTTATGGGTATTTAAAATTACTATTTACTTACGGCTATTTTTTTTTAAATAGGTTTCGTTGATCTTGGTACAACACTAATGATGATTTAGCTTATCTCAATGTAGGTGAAGTAGTTATATTTGAGGAACTCCGTAAAGCAACCTAGTATCTGCTCCCAAATATTCTGATATTCCTCCATAAAGGGCTTGATTCTGTGTAGTAAGGGTCATCCCTTGTTAGTGATTGTGGCCTCCACTTAGTCTTGAAGGAACATGAGTTGATCTTCCAGGATTTTCAAATCGCAACCTCAGAACCAATTGAATAATAGTATAAATTTTCCAAAAGGTGCTTTGTCTTTGCTGTCTTTCTTTTCTGCTAGATACTACTGGCTTTTCACAAACTGATAAATATCACAAGATTTTAAATAGCGTTCTTTCCATTTGTATTTTGTGTTCTTAGAAAATCCGAGAAAGTTTTACTTATGACAATGCATTTTTTTCTTCTTTTTTGAGATGGGTACTGAGGATTGAACCTGGGGCCTTGACACTGAGCTACATTCTCAGTCCTCTATTTATTTTTTATTTTCAGACAAGATCTTGCTAAATTGCCAAGTTGCCTAGACTGGGTCCAAACCCGCCATCCTCCTGCCTTGGCCTCCCAGGTTTTAGGTTTGCAGGTGTGTGCCACCACACTTTTTCTTCACTTCTTCACTGTGTGAGCCACCTACTGCAGAGAAGTTTATGAAGTAGTCATGTGCTTAACTTAAAATACCAGCAACTCTTTACTTAGCCATGGTTTTTTATTTTCAATTACCGGTGAACAATAAAAATGGATATATTAGCAAGTAGCTAAACTACAGGTGAGGATAAAGCTGACAGAATCTGCTGATACATTAAGCATGAAGAGTAAGAGAACGGATGGACTTGAGGAAGACACAGCAGGGCTAGGCTTAGGGGTGCATTGAGGGCGGTGGTTTACTTGGTTGGAGAAAATGGGTAGAGGAACTGGTTTCACGTACATGTCTGACTAAATCCAGGATCCCATTTTAGACTTGGTGAGCCTGAGAAGCCTTTTAACTGGAGAAATCAAAGGTGCAGTTAGACACAACAAAAATCTGAATGAAAGTGAAAATGTCACAGTTGATTACATACATTAGAGAGCTTATAGCCTATAGATTTCATGTAAAGTTATAAAAACTAAATGAGATCACCTGGGACTACATAGCTCTAGGAAAGAACAGCAGGTCTGGCCCACCAGTCTGAGGCATCCCGGCATCTGGTGGTAAAACAGAACAACCCGCCAAGCGAACTGCAGAAAAGTGAGTGGATAAAGGGAGTGTATAGGTTCACTTGGGCCAAGAGAGGAGGCTCTTTCAATAAGGATCTCAGTGTCAAATCACAACAGCACTCATGGAAGTACAGGGAGGAAAAAGAACTGGGGATTTGCTTTTCGGTAGTGTGTGCTGACCGTAAAGAGAGACATCTCAGTTGGGTGGTAGAAAAGAAACTAAACTGGAAAAGTTGAGAATGGAGTGCACAGTATACACAGCACTTCCATAAATACTGATATGAAGGGAACAAAGAAGTTGATACTAACTGGAGTTGGACTCAAATTGCTTTAGTCCATTACAAAATAATACTAGGTATTTTAAAAATAAAGTTAGCTGTTGTGCACTGAATTGCTCCCCTCAACCCCGCCGACCAATTCATAGGCTGAAGACCTAACGCCCAGTGTGACTGCACTTGGAGACAGGCTTTCAAGGAGTAATGTAGGTGAAATGAGATCGTGGAGTTGGGCCCTCACCCAGTAGAACTGGTGCACACACAAGAAGAGGGAGAGATACTAGATCTCAGTCTTGCTCTCCTGTGCTGTCTTCCCCAAATAATTTCAGTCCTCCTTTACTTCTGTAGTTTTAGCTATCGTCTGTTAGTTCCAAAATTCTTAACTAGTCTCCATATTTCAGTCTACTTCCTTTGCAATTTCCATTAGCAGTGATGGCTAACCTTTTAGAGCTTTTGATGGTAACAGGCTGCTGTGGCATGCATGTCATAGGTCACCACCACTGTCCCACAGTCACCTAAGTCACCTGTCTAGAGTATGAACCAAGTCTTACCTTACTGCTTTTCCCAACTTCCAAATAGTTTTCCTTCTCACGGAATAAGAGCCACGTCCTTACCATGGCTACAAGACCTCTTGAAATGGGCTTCACATACTTGTCTGTACCACTTAACTCTCTGTATACCACAAGCAACTTGAGAACTCAGTGACTCACTGCAGCATTTATTTTCATTATGTGTCTGTACTTTGGCTAGGAGTTGACTGATCCAGGCTGAGCTCAGCTGGCGTTGCCTGGACGATGGCTGTGCTCCTATCATTGCAGATGTGTAACAGAGACAGAAGAAACAGGTAAAGTTCCTTAAGGTTGGGACTCAGAACTGGCATATTGTCACTCTACCTTGTTCTGATGATCAAAGCTAGTCACATGACTAAAGGCAAAGTCACTGCTAAGGAAATATACTCCTTTAGAGAAAGCGGCTCTATAGTATTCTATGGGAAAGAATGTGTATACAAAGAGGAGTAAATAATTGTGACTAATAACATAGCCTGCCACATATTTGAATCCAACTTCTTAATTTCTTCTTTTTCTCACTTGACTTCAAGGTGCACACTTTTCACTCAAGCTACCATCTCAAGACCTCTAGACTTGTGATTCCTTCTCCTTGGGATATCCATTCCTTAGCTCTTTTTATCTCACTCAGGTCCCTGCAAAAAAAATATCCAGGGGCTGAGGATTTAGCTCAGTGGTTAGAGTGCTTGCCTAGCAAGTGCAAGGCCCTGAGTTCAATTCCTGCTCCCCCCAAAATATATTTTATACATATATATATATATATATATATATATATATATATGAATCTTCCCATGACCATGTGGCAGAAAATATGTTCCAGGGACCAATTTTTGCTTGGTTTTATCAAATAACATTTCATCAGAATACAGCCATGCCCATCATTTACTTATTGCCCATGACTACCTCCGCATTATAATGGCAGAGCTCAGTAGTTATGCTAAATACTACCAAAATGCTTTAAAAAATTTGTGATCGGGTCCTTTCCAGAAAGAGTTATAGACTGCTGTATCCATTATTGTGTTTTATTTTCTTTCTTGATGCCCTTCATTCTTGATATTACATGATCCCTATTTGTTTATCTGTTTATGACTGAGTTCCTTTACTAGAGTGTGGGCTTCTCTAGGGAAATTTTGTTATACTTACTGCTACTTATAAAAATGCTCCAGATACACTGAGTTGTGTCCTTATCTCCTTCAAGTCTGTGTGTAAATGTCACTTTGTCAGTGAGATCTTTCTTGAAAACTCTCTCTTAGGCCTCCCCCTGCCCCACGTATTTTCTAAAATGTATGGAACTTAGTGCCTCTTCCATGCTAAATTTCTCAACAGTTTTATTGCTCGTTGTCTAACTCCCTTTGCAACAATGCAAACTTCACAGAAGCAGAAATCTTTATCTGAAATGTTTACTCAGTGTGGTACCTGCCATATAAGACATGTGCAACAAATATTTGTGGAATGACTGAGTAAATAAAGATCCCTTCTTAAGAATCAAATTTAAAATGTTTACCTTTAGAGAACAAACTAAACGATAGGAGGTAATCAATGTTTAGGGAATCCTTGAGAAAAACATCTCTAAATGACACTCGAGTCCTGCAGCATTCTCATCTAATGAGGCTTCTTTGTCATAAAACAGATGAGCCTGACAGCACACAGGCCATGCATGTCAAGGTTGTCAGGACCTTTCCTGCGCAGCACACTGCCCATCAGCACCACGGGAGGATGGGAAACATCGCAACTAGCCTGCCTAATTGAAAGCCCCCTGTTTACATAGCCTGCTTATGGCTTTCTTTATTACTCGTATTTCCAGAAAGAGGGAAAAAGTTCCTTTTGCAGTCCAAAGAGGGTAAAAGGAAATTCTAGTCAGATTTCCTCTTGGATCCCAAGTTTGTGTTTCCGGCTGAAAGGTAACAGAAAGTAAGGGACATCAGAATCCCCCTTCCCGCACTAGGATGTTAGACGAGTCCTTACAGTACATTCTCTGTCTTCTCTGGTGTCCCACTATGGATCTCAGAGCAATCAGTGCCAGCAGTGGAGTGAGGACCATTCATAAAACGAGGAGGATTTCCTTTAGGAGGCTGGAAGCAGCTCGAGTAAAACCCCGACGTACCCTGAGGCATGAGAGTGAACGTTTGGTTCTCATTTATTCATGGAAGCTGCAGTATGGCATTTCTTGGGCAGAAGCGATAGCTTGGCATCTGAATGCCTGGTAGATTCTGCCCATTTCTATGATGAGGAGGCTATTTAAAAGCTCATGTTGCACAATCTAGTAGAATAAATAGCTATTGGGTAGGGAGTTTGTCAAAAGTAGTTTTATTATTGTATGCTAGGAGCAGATGCTGCTAGTGGCCCTTGCCCATACCACTATGTGTCAGAGGTGGGACAGCCCAGTTCCCATGGCCAGCACTTGCTCTTCCTTGCCTGGGGTTTTTCTCTTGCTTCTGGAGCCTGCTTGGCCACCTGCACAGGCCAGAAATTCAATGGCATCAACAGTCCCAGGAGCAGCCTTAGCCAGCGGTGGACAGGAGGTGGTGCACAAACACCCCGGCTCCCTCTCCCATCTGGTGGGTTACCTGTGGAGCGAGTGTTTTACATGGAATCCTGGCGTTTTCCCAGTGAGATGAAGTAGCAATCACCTGCAGTGGTGACTGGTTTTAGAATGTGACATTTACTGAATCTCTCCACTTCCTGTCTTACTTCCCCTACAGACACCCACATTGGTATATTCTTTCACCTTCTAAATAAACTAGTTACACTCAAACTATTATGTCAAGTCTGCTTTTAGGGAAACACAAACTAAGAAACAAGCCTACCCAGTTCATACATATCTTTAGTCTTGTAGCCTAATTTAAATGTGGGGAATGATTTTATTATGGAAAATACGTTCCCCTTGAAGAGACATATTCCCTTCTTTAGGATGAGACTAAAAGCTCTGGGACTATTTAATATTACCTTTCCAGTAACTTTTTTACTCTTGGTTATCAATAATAACTCATTAGATAGAATGAGGTTTCTTACCAAAATCTTACTGGTATTTGGCTTTGCAAGTGAAACTATGAATTCAATTCAGATATTACTTAAGGCTTAGTAAATAGTATTTGACACATAATCAAATGTTCCATATCCCTCCTCCCTTCTAGGCTTTCACAGTGGTGCCTGATTTAACTACTTTGTACCATTTGTATTTCTGGATGGTTTAGGAGACAGACTCCTCTTGTCCCAGAGAGATGATCTTTGGAAATACAGGCGAGAGGGTGTCAGCTCTGTAACAGGAAGAACCTCTTTTTCGCTAGGCAAGCACTCTAACCACTGCGCTAAATCCCCAGGCCGGGCCTCTTTTTTGAAAGACTTCTCTTACCAGAATGACCAGGCTTTTCCTTTAGGGAAGAGGAAGTGGCCTCACCTTCTCGCTCTGCCAATTTCTGCAGCCACCAGCTGTCCCCATGCTGTAGCAGAACTAATGATTTGCCTTCTGGAACCGGGGAGAGAGTCTTCCTGCCGCGCTGGAGAAGTGCACGTGAATGGTGTGCTTGCCTTTGCGGCTCTGTCCCTGCACCTCACGCAGCGTGTACTTCTCCAGAGACACTTGTGCACACCTGTCTCCCAGCCCTTGACCCGGCACCCTCACCCGTAGGATAGGTGTGCTTTTGCTTGCAATCAGAAAGCCTGTGCAGCAGCTGCAGGGCCTTGTCTCATAACACGCTGGGCTGCCTCAGCCTCCTGCAGGGCCAGCGTTGGCTTCATTCAGCCAGGCTCCATCCCCATCACATCTGCCTCTTCCCTGGAGCCCCTGGAAGCTCACACACTGGGGCTGACCTCCCCCAGAGTGCGGGTCTGGCTTCCCAGAGGGCTGCTTAACACAATCCGGGAGCGTCATCAGCATGGCTTTTGAATTAAAAATAGTTTTTGGTTAACTATGCCTTGAACAAAACATATAGTATAAGTATTTTGCTCATTGGAGAGATTGGACATCAAATTAAAAAAAAAACCAACTTAATGACTTTATTAGAATTATTTAGATTTTTTTTAAAAAATTAAAAACAAAAAACGCCAAAGCCAGCTCTTGGGTTCATCTACCCTTGACAGTTTTACTGTCTCATGGCTGCTTTTGTTTGCCTTTTCTCCCCGTTTATGTGTAAGGAGATGCATTGTGGCTAATTTCCTTCTAAAGAACAATCCATCTAGGGCAACGGATTCTGTATACATCTGTGAGGCTCCTAAGGATCTCATGCATTATGTGGCCCAAATGGCTACATTAGGAAAAAAATCCCAATTAGTGGAATTTAAATATGGAATTTCTTTGAATAGCAATTCTCCCTTCATATGTTACAGCACCCTGATCAATGGCACCAAAAAGCAAGAGGTTTCTCTTATTGCTATATATTTTTATTTCCCTCTAAATATCAATGCCACATCAACTGTTAGTCTGAAAACCCTCATTTAATGTCAGCTTGCTCACAGTTATGAAAATTCAGGTAATGTATTCCTGTTACTAATTGTATTTGAGAAAGTGTTATTAATTTCATATATCAAGTTCGTAGTGGCCATCTGTTCCCTCCGAACTGCTGCGTCTCCCTCCATCTGCCCTGTTTTTCTTCTGCTAATCGGGTGGCGAGGGCTCAGATGATCGGGAAGTTTCTCTCTGACTTTTGATTTGTCACTCGTCATCAAACCAGCTGTGCATTTGTAACAGACTCCTCCGACGGGTGGTGGCGAATTTAAATCTGTCTGGTTTTCTTTCTTTTTTTTTTAATAAAACTTTTTTGTCAAAAAAATGTTTAAAGGAAGCCAGATTGTATTTTCTACACTGTAAAATGTGCTTTGCTGCCACTAATTTGGCTGCATCTGCACTCTCATGAATATAGATGAAGGTACATGGCCAGGATATTATTAGGGACTGCAGCGAGCAGGGAAGAATTTTAAATGTGGCAAGATATCATAGTTTAGATTCCTGAGAACATTAGGACAAACTAACGTGAAACTGCTGACATTTGCTAGCTTTAAGTTCAGGAGGAGTTTTTGAATCTTAACCACAAAGATTCTTCTTTGAATATTTTTGCATGTGTGTGGTTGAGTGGGGGTGAGAGGTTGTGAGAAGGGTTCTGGCAGGATATGAAGTCTAATGTTTTCGTATCAAATTTCTTCACCTTTTCTCCCATAAATCATGGAGTCCTCGTGCAAGTGATTTGTTCGAGTTAATATCTCATAATTGAGCGAGTGGAACATGGCGTTAGCGAGCATCATGACTTTTGCAAGTAACTTGGACTCACCTGTGGGATAAAATATTAAGCTTACAGGTTTTCTTCCTCCTTTTCCTCTTCCTCTCTCTCTCTCTCTCTCGCTTTCTTTTTCTTTCCTTCCTTCCTTCCTCCCTCTGTCCTTCTTTCTTTCCCTTCTTTCTCCTAGAGGTCAAACCCATGTCCTCGTACATGCTAGTCACATAGTCTATCACTGAGCTACACCAGAAGTCCAAGCTTACAGATTTTAAAACTTAAAAAGATGAGCCTAGGATATCTTTATTTATTGTTTATAATTGTTTATGGTATATTTTAATGACCATAACAGATTACGGTATAAGCAGTAAATAGTGACTAAAATGTCATTCACCTTTTCTGATAAGCATTTTTCTCCAAGTCCAGGATAATAATGCTCAGATGCTGACAATGATTAAATAAGTTTTATTTTGCCTTCAGAATGATTCAGTATAACTTGACACAAGAAAATATTCAACCCATATTCAATAAAGATGTATTGAGAGTTCACTTTTCAGAAGAGAAGAAGTCAAAATGATGGAACAATATTTGTCTTCAAGAAACTTATAGTCTGTTAACTACTTAATGTAGTAAGCACTCAACTGCATTTCCAGTTGTAGCCATTAATACTAATGAACAAGTGGCAAATAGAAATACATACAAATCTTCATATAAGCAATGTTGATTGTGTTAGCTCTAAAACAAGGCAAAGATGCCTGATATCTATCATGCATCTAATCAATTAATATTATTGTGTTAAAAGTTAAATATTCCTAGTTGAACACATGTGGTAGAAACGAAGAGTGTATAGTGGTCACCAGAAGGTGGGGGAAGATTGGAGAGAAATTGAGCAAAGGGCACAAAATTTCATTTAGACAGGAGAAATAGGCTTGAGAGCTATTGTACACCGTGGTGACTATAGTTACTAAAAATCTATTGTTTGTATTAAACTGCTAAGAGAATAAATCTTAAGTGTTCTCATCATGAAAAATGATAAGTGCATGAGGCTTTGCATATGTTGAATAGCTTGGTTTAGCCACGCCACAAGGTGTACATTTATCAAAATATGATGGTGTACAATATAAATATATGCAATTTTTAACTTCTCTATTTAAAAAAGCGAAATTTTCTGTGCTTGTTTCCCCCTCAGGCCTAATATTTCAGCATCAAAAAACTGTCACCCTTACTTTTCTTTGTTCAAGATGGTAACATCAAGAAAGCCCTGAGAACCTACATTTCGAAGTCGCAAAGAGCCTATGACATAATCCCTGTGATGGGTTAAATTGTGTCTTCGAACAAAGTTATGCTGTAACTGCCCCCCGGCCCCTGTAGATTTGATCTTCTTTGGAAACAGGAACTTTTATATATTATCAAATTAATATGAGGTCTTCCTAGGTTAGGCTGGGCCCTAATCCAATATAACGGGTACCTTATAAAAACAGAAGACACCTCTCCAAGGAAATCACTAGGCGAGGGTGGAGTCAGAGATTGAATGAGTCACCTATAAGCCAAGGCACACCCAGGGAGCCCAGAAACCCCAAGAAACCAGGAAGAGACAGAGAAGTTTCTTCCCTAGTTCTTTGAGAGGTGTCAATACCATGATGTAATTTAAGACATAAAAACCAAGAAGTTTGACAGATTATTTGTGAATAGTTTTCTCCTAAAAATGTTGCATAAAAGCAAAATAACTGTATAACTCTAAGATATTTTCACAGTACCTCAGGTAGTGGTGAGAGGAAAATGACAGAGGGAATACTAGATGTAAATCATTTCAAGGAACAACAAGAACCTAATATTTTGTATTACTACAACTTCTTCACAATCTTTTATTGGAAAGATCATGGTCCTGTTTCTCCCCGTGGATTTTTCTTTCATTACATGTGCTGCTTCCAAACCAGAATCAAATTCCATTACTATTTTTACCTTTTCTTTTGATATCATTTATTCATTTATGAAAACCCAATCTGTACATTTACTTCGTTATTGAAAAAGTCCGAGATACCAAAATGTGATGTCTTTGAGAATTTTTTAACAGTTTTCCAGACATGTTCAGATCTTTAACGATGTAATAGACTTTAGAACAACCTACACATACTCTTTGTCTTCTGCTAATGCTTTTTGCCAAGGTCTTTCTCTCTCCTCTCACCAACAAATCCTCAAGGTCCAGTGCTGACCTCTTCCCTTCAGCCTCAGTCAAGTCATCATGGCATTGTTTGTAGTAGTCCATTTCGTGTTGATGTAACAGAATATCTGAGGCTGAATACTTTATAAAGAAAAGGAGTTTGTTGGTTCACAAGGTTGAAGAGCATGGCGCCAGCCTCTGCTCAGCCCCATGCTACATGATGAAGAAGCAGAAAAGGGATTTGGGTGTGTGTGGAAAGAGCAGTTGTGCAAGAAAGGAAGCAAGAGAAAGCCTGAGGAAGTCAAACTTGCTTTATAACCACCTGCCGGGCTAACTAACCCACTCTCATAGGAACTACACTAATCTCTTCGTGAAAGTGAACACCCATGACCTAGAACACCCCCTAGAGAACCCACCACCTCTCTTCGTTGACCCGGAAGACCAAGCCTCCACATGACCACATGACTTCGGTGGGGATGAGCCACACTAAAACCATTGAGCATTTTCAGCATTTTCCAGCCCATTTAGGTCAGTTTTGATTGAAGTCAGTACTCAGCAGTACTAACAAGCAACATTCTTTCAGTTGTCTTAAAGGCCGAACTTTCTACGCGATCTTGCTAATCAAAGTGTGGTTTGAGAATAATAGTACTATTTATACCTGGAAGTCTATTAAAGGTACAGATTTTCGGGCCCCTGAGTCAGGAAAAGCATTTCCAGTAGTTCCTGCATGTGATTTGAAAGCACACTGAAGAGGGAGCAGCAATGCCATATGACACATTATTGTTTTTCACAGGCAAATGTCCAAAGCAACGTTTTATTGTACTACTATAATGTGTGGCACTGAATGCCTTTCTTTGGGACTTGCCCATTTCTACTTTGGTGATAATATCCTTCTTCCCTATTTATGTAAATAAAAATCCTTGAATATTTACAGAATGTGTAAGTAAAGAAAGGGGGGAGAAAAAGATCCCAGAGCGTAGATGTATGGTGCAGTCTTGATATCCCGTGTTCACTTATGTCAGGCCTGGAACATCATTAATGAAATTAATAGAATATACATTAACAACACAGAAGGGAAGACGAGGCCCATTTAAGTGATGGTTCTACTTCCTTTCCCTAGGTAGATAATGAAGTAGATTCACTTTTCCCATGACGCTGGGCTGCCTGATATTTTGCTGTGTTACATGACGTGCTTCAGCATGACTAATACATCCCAGCTGGTCTCAACAGCAGGAAAATGTGTCATGGGGGGAGGGGTGACATGGTTAGGAATTTACGCATGCGCAGGCAGAGGAAGATCTGTTGTGTCTATGATTAGAGTTGGGGGTGGGAACTCTAGAGGGGAATGAGAAGAGTGAATGACTGAAAGGGGGGAATAAGAGGAAATCCCAGGAGTTCTGGGAACTTGAAATTTTTCAAGCTGTCATTTACCTTTGCAAAGTTGTGGTTGGTGACTGTGTTTACAGGCTGTGAATCTGTAAACAGCACATGTGCAAACCATTAGCTATTGTTTTGAAAATGACAGTATGGCCAATAATTTCAATTTCAGTGTTTAAGCGTGAACCAGATGACGCTATGTTTTATTTAAAACTGGGCATGTATCATGAAGGGTGGAAACTTGTACCTCTCAAACACTTTTATATTGTGCAGTGTGCCATATGTTGCCTGCTTTCAGGTTTTTAAAGTGATTGCCTACTGCCTAAAGGTAGCTTGTCTCAAGATTATAATCCACATCTTGCTGGAGGGCAGAAATGAACCCATTAATTTAACAGCACACTAATGAGATTGATATAAAGGTGTTAATTCCATTCCGTATTCCTTAAGGAGTAGGTTGAATGATAGTTTGTTAAGAATGGGCAGAGAATCAATCGAAAAGTCATAGAGGTGTACAAAAAATTTAGTTGATGGTTTTTAAATTTTCAAAAAAAAAATTGAAAAACCAAACTGGTTAGCTAAATGAAATCCTTTCTAACTTAAAAATTATTTTTAAAATCTTCAACTATAGAGTAAATGTCCTTGTTTTACAACTTTGGGTGGAAACCAGTTTCTCCCTCCCTATTTATTCTCAATAAGAACAAGAATGTATTCTAGCATTTGCTCTGACTCCTTCTGGTTATCCATTCGAGAAAGTTTAGGGGTACGCGTTCTAGCTAAGGCTTGCTTTTAAAACCTAGTGTCTGATGTTCTGCTGAACAGTGCAGCACTTAACTCTGAAATGACATTCACTGGCCTAATGCAAGTAGCTTGTGTGGTCTCTGACCCTTTGGAATGTGAAACTCAGTTCTGCAGAGTGAAGATGTGGGCAGTGGACAGAAGGGACCTGCGGAGGCTGGCTACCTGATGTGGTACGGGTCACACGAATTTCTGGCTTTCCTTATGGGAATGTTCCTCTAATCTTTGGGACTCTGGGGCTTAAACTCCTGTATAATTGCTTATCCTGGGCTGGTTTTGCCCCTCAGATTCCAGTTCTGCCTCGCACAGAGGAGGCAGACATTGGTTCCCTCGTCCCGCTTCCACCTCACCAAGTAGTTATCCAAAACACCATCCCCACTTAACTCCTTTAATACTAGTATCCATGTTAAACTAATACCTTCTTTTTTAAAGGGGCAGTTTATAACAGGATTTCTTATCAGGTAATAACTATCTAGGTTTATTTTAAAAGCCCATTCTTGTTAGCTTAGAAAACAAAACCTAGGCATGACAGATTAGGTTTCCCCCCAGGCAGGGTTCAGACAGTTTGTCCTTTGTGCTTGGCTTGCTTCTTTTGTAAGATGCAATCAGCAGCCTGTATTTGGAGGCCTGGGAGGGAGGAGATTAAGTTCTCCTCAGCTGGCCGTCCGAGGGTGTGGCTCTTTAACATTTTGGCTAACAGATGGTGACAAACCAACAGGTGCACCCGATCACTGCACCAAGCTTTCTACATCTGCTGGGCGCACACGCAGCATGTGGACCGCCACCTCCCCCACGCCAGCTGGGGCCTTGGCTGCTACCAAGCATGGCTGCAACAAGGTGCAGAGAGATGGAGGCTGGTGACCTTCAACTATTAACCTACCGATATGATGTGCTTTGGAGGATAAGCAGGGCAAGAATGCTTTGATCTGAATGTTACACAGTGAAAGGAGGAACAAAGGGTGCAACCCTAAAGTGCAGCAAGGAAATGGCAGGCAGTTTTGCTAATACAATATGCTTTCCAGGATTTGGCAGCTCCTCTCATAAGGGCCAGAGATCTTCACTCTCTGCTGGCCTGGGTTTCCGGCCTGCCTGACAATTGTCATTGGATGGACTGAAAGTGTTAAAAGGAAAACGACCCAGAGAATCCTTGAGACAATTTACCTTGCAACTAACCTTTACTATGAACTTGCTGGGTGAGTTATATCATTACATCCTCATAATAAGCCTACGGGCTGGGCACGATCGTTGCTCCCATTTTACGGTGAGAAACCAAGGCACGGAGAGGTGAAGGGAATTACAGTTACAAAGGACAAAGTCAGCATTTATACATTCAACATTATTTAAATACATGTTTATTGAAAAGCTGCCACGGTCCAGGCATAGACCTATAAGTCAGCTGATCCATGGGGTGCTGTTATGTCTACCAATGGTACAGAACAGTCAGGCTCAACTTTTGCTTCTATCCATTCAAAGTGTGGAGAAAGAAAAATATACTTGCCACTTAATCTATTAAATTCATCTTGAAATGCTTGTGCTTTCTGTTTGTTTTTTGGTCTGATGATCCACTTCCTCGTGTCACTTCAAACAGGCCATGTCCCCGTGCTGTTCCACCAACGCTGACCATTAAGCTACTGAAAGGCTAGGATTTTAAAACTTCAAAATTCCCTCCGCTACACTCTTGTTTTACAGATGAGGACGATTCCTCACAGACCTCTCTCCTGGGGTCCTACAGCTCTGTAGTACCAAACAGAGATGGGAACTCCAATTTCTTGATTTCGTTGCCTCAGTTCAAATCTACTTGTTCCATACTAGGTTGCTCCATTTCCATGTGCTTGTGTTTCATGCTCATCTCTTGAAAGGATTTGGGGAAATATTTTAACAGGCTGACTGCCTTCTCCAGTCTTAGCACTGAGTGCAGGAGCTTATGCCTGTTAAGGGGCAAACACAACATGTTTTGGACATGTTAGATGCACACAACATGTTTTGGACATGTTAGGATGCCGCTCCAAACCTGGGTAACCTAGCAGATCTGAAATAAGGAAGAAGATACAAAAATGTCAGTTAATATGGGAGGAGAAAGAATGGCTGAGACAGAGTAGCCCAGAAACCTTGGGGTACTGGGGGGAAAGAAGACTGTATCTCAGGACTGTTGGCACCAATAAACCAGATAGAACCAGAGCCAAGATGTTTGACCTTAAATTATGTCAACTTCCTAAAATAACTCCAACCACAACAGAACAGATACTAAGAACCATCCATATGTGGTTATATACCTGTGTGAACCAGTTTGATGAGGAATTAGAGAAGGTTTGAGTCAGTGAGCATGGCCATAACCCATGCAGTACTAAGGATATAGGAACAGGAAAATCAGGAAAGCAGAAGTGGGGGGACATAGAGCTGGTTGCAGCGCCCCACAGACATCCCCTACAGCACAACTTCAGAGACGCTGGCCAATAGCCTGAGTTTGGGGCTCTTGTCCATCATGTTGGAATTCTTGGCATCAAGTAAAAGCTCCATATGTGGGCTGGATGAGTAAGTGAATAATAGGATGCTGCTTTTTAGCAAAAAATGTGAATCTTCCAACCCCAGGCATTTAATTCCCATAGGACTTTCAATAGTAGCCAAGTGGATGAAAGTTTAGCAGCCAATATCTGTGGCTGAGAAATCACTAGAAGTATGGCTCTTGGTACTCAAGAGACCAATGCTAGTAAAAGTCATAGGTTTGTTCAATAAGAAATGTCCTGAATAGAATCAGGTTTGTTTGTTTGTTTGTTTGTTTTGCCATTTTTTCCTTTTGAAAGGACTAAGGAGTTGGAAATAATCATTTAAATGATTTATAAAATGACTTATGAGTGAGCTCAAGAAAGAAAAGCTTGCTTAAACCTCACGTGTTGAATTTAAGTATTCTTTTATCATGGCCTAGATAATGGTAAACACACACTTGTGATTTCAAATAATGTATGAACATCACATGGAGAGAGAGACGGAGGTCACTTGGCCAATCACAGATGATTGTCATGTTTACTCACCTTGCTGGCCTTGTGAGACCCTCAGTGACTGAGAGAGGCACATCTTTCCTGCAGACATTCGCCCTTCCTCAGAGCCCCAAGTGACACACAATACTTTGGCACTTGCGTGTTGATGGTAGTTCTTGCAGCCTGGTGAGTTTTTCAAATGTAGTGGAATGGAAAACTCAGTTACTCTTGACTCAGACTAAATAGTTATCTATCAAACTGTGAGTCCCTCTCTGCTTTGTGGGCGTATTTAAAATTAGGAAGAGCACAGCAGCCTCTTGTCTCAGTGAACGCAGCCGCTCGCCGTGGGCCGCATGAGAGCAGCCGGGCACATTGCCAGCTCTGACGGTGCCGGCGGGTTCCAGGGCATAAACTCAGGGAGCCTCATTCTGAGTGTTAGATGGATCTTTGAGCAGTGCACATTGGCGTAAACCGCAGAAAGATCCCCACAACAGTATTAACCCCCCAGCTAAGATTAGCTGAGAATGTTTTCCATCTTCACAGTCATAATCTGCTCCTCGGGTGAAAACTGAGTACCAAATGCCAGGACACTGTGAGAACAGGTGTACCAACCTCCGCCTGGGACTTGGGGAGGGGAGGTAATGAGCACAGAATGGCCAAATCGGAAGTTCTCAGGTACGCAAGCTCTTAAACAAGTGTGCTTGGACTGATGGAGCTTGAAAATGCCCTCTTTGGCATGCTGCCTGCCATGCAGTTTCACATAAAAAGGCGCTTCATAAAGTGTATTTCATGGAAGGCAGGTCCCCGAGACGCTCCACACAAAAGCCCCATCCCACAGCCCGCTCCAGAGCAGAAGTACATGAAAGAGGCAGGAACATCCTGGAGTAAAACACTCTGCTTAGCACACAGCTTCTCCAGCCATTTGACCATAAAACTATTTTCATGCAATTACCTTTTAACATCTTTCAAAATAGTTGCCAAACACTGATCTGAGCAGCGATTCAAATGTAGCTGGCATCACAAGCACTTGAATTTCTGGTCACTAACCTAAAGGTAACACAGAGATCCGCCCAGCGAAATGCAGTATCCTACTTGGGTGAGACCTATAAACAGGACATTAAAGATCATTCCTGCTGGAGAAATTTTGTGCTACTACTACTGGAATTTGAGTGAGCCTGAGCAGCTATAGAGGAGAATGTGCTGGTGTAGGACAGAGATCTTTTCTACTGAGGTTCCTTTACTTGCCCTTCTGCAAGCCAGCTGCTCTTGTGTGGCCACCTGCAGGGCTGGCATCATGGCCAAGCCCCCTGAGCAGTTCCGCAGGGCTCCTACTTAGGGGTGCTCTGGGCTCAGTTTAATGCTCTGTTATTGCGCTATTGGAGTTCTTAATGATATTTTAATAAGGGTCACTGGTTTTGCACGAGGCCCTGCAAATAATATAGCCAGTCCTGCCCACCCAGGGAAGGTGAGCCTGTCTTCTGCTATCATTTCCCAAAAGAGTAACTTGCTTAGCCTGCTGTAGTGTATCAACTATGGTTATCCCTTCCATTTATCAGTTTAAATGCCTTTGGTGGCAACGTCTGAAGCTACTTGCTATGTCAGTTGTTCACTCAGAAAGCGCGGGAGGTGGAGGCAGAGGAAAGGGGGTTCAGACCGCGGCGTGCTCGTTGGCTGACTGCTGTACCTGGGCGCTGCTCGCCAGCCTACCTGGGCCTCCACTCGGAGGCTGCTGGAGACAGCCAGGCACTTCTGGCTGTGCACGGGAGCTTGGGGACACAACCAAGGGATCGAGTGGAGCTGAATTCAGCCCCTTGCTCCTCTTGCTCAGCCATCTGTCCTGGCACATGCATTTGTCATTTGCAGGAAGGTGCTACACAGGCTACAGAGAAGCCTGCCCAGCTTTCTCCTTTCAGGGAATGAGAAGACTGGCTAGTCGCAAGGACTGAGATAATATTTGACGTGTCTGCCATAGGAGTCACTCAGAACCTGTGAAATCCCTTTCCTAAAAGTAAGTGTTTACAGTCCTTGAAAAGACAGTGAAAATGTTTACTGATATCTAAATGCAGAGAATGTGAGAACATTAAATAGTTAGAGCTACCTGAGCCTGTTTATGTCTGTATACTCATGAACAACACAGATCAGAGGTAATATCATGGGTGAAGTGTTCTGAGAGTCTAAATTACAATTTCTCTCAAATAACAAACTTGTGGAAACCTCCGGGCCATTGTCTTTGGTACTGTACTCGCCCTGCACTGAGGGTTCCTCTAGGCTTCTCCTGGGGATCTGCAGGCACCAAAAGGGTCATTTCTATCCTGGAGCATCTACAGTAATTCTCGCATCTATATTTTTCTCAATCTGCTTTTCAAGTATTTATTCAACGTGTTATTTTGAAAAAAGCATAAAATCCTAAGAACCAGGCAGACCTAGCTAGGTTTGAATTTCAGTTTGTACTGCTTTCCATAAACAGAGTAGTTTTAAGCAAAGAAAGGTTTATTCCCTCACAGCTCTGGAAGTCAGAAGTCAAGAATCAAGGTTTTGGCAGGTTTGACAGTTTCTGGAGGTTCTGAGAGACAATCTGCTCCTTCTCTGCTAGCTGCTGGTGACCGCCAGTGGTCCTCGGCATGCCTCGGGGGCAGAGGCGTCGTCTTGTCTCACCTCCAGCTTCCCATCATCTCCTCCGCATCAACTCCCTCTGCTTTTCTCTTAAAAGAACATCAGTCACTGGATTTAGGTCCTACTCTAAATCCAAGAAAATCTTATCTTGAGTTGTTTAAATTAATTATATCTGCAAAGGTCCTTTTTCCGAAAAAGTTTATGCTCACAAGTTCTGGGAGTCGAGATACAGACATAGGGAGCTTCGTGGGGCCACAATCTGGCTCACTGTACTATCCTTATGGCCTTGTATAGTCACTTCACGTTGCTGCATCTCAATTTCCTTCATTGTTAGAGTGAAGGTTAAATTGCCTATTTTAGGACTGTGTTGAGAATTACACTGACCTTAGGCAAAATACACAATGCCTGCTACATAGTAGATCCTAAATAAATGGCAGTCATTACTATTATTATTATGTAGATTTTCTGCCATTTTTCTTAGTGTCTACGCTACATATTCATCTATACACTAATGTGATAAATAACATGTGTCTCCTCTGGTGTGTACTTTACGCTTATTCCGAAGGGTGGTCTCTTCCCTTCCTATTTGAGGGGTAGAATTGAGTACGTCACTTTGACTCCCAAGAAAGAAGAGAATAATTTCGAGGCTGCGAGCTGCTTTGAGATATGTATCCCAAATACCACGAAAATCACTACTTAGGGGTTGCTTCCCATGAGCTACTTTCACAGGCCTCTCCAGACTAGCCTCAAGAGGCAACCTGGAGCCTGGAGTATTGTGGAGACCATTTCACAGTATTCAATCAACTTTTATATACCTTTGATGAAAGAAGAGACTATTAAACTGTTATAGTTTAAATCTATATTGCTCCCCAAATTCTCATTTCTGTGGAAGGTGATAGGACCTTGGGGTGCTATAGTCATCAGTGAATTAACCCATTGATGAGTTCACAGCCGAATGTGCTGTTGGGGGAGGGCGGGGCGGGTCACTGGGGTGTGACCGGAAGAGTCTGCTCTTGTCCCCAGCCCCACCCTTCTCCTTTGCTCTCTGGCTGCGTGGGTTGAGCACTTTTTTCTCTGCCACACCCCTCTGCCGTCCTGTTTCCGCCTTGGCACCTGACAACCACGGACTGAAACTATGAGCCAGGTAAACTCGCCTCCTTTAATGTGCGAGTATCAGGTATTGTGTCTGAGGGACAGGAAAGTGACTAAGACAGAAACCGAGAATTTTTGGAAAGCAACAAAGCAATCATAGTAAGGAAGTCTATCAATTTGGATTTTTTATTTATGGCATGTAAAAGAAAACTCCGTTCACATCAGTTTAAGCAATAAAATGATATTTATTGCTTACTATAACTGGAAGGTATGGCGGTAGGGGTAGCTTCAGCACTGAACGATTCATTTATTCAAACGTACCGTAAAGGATCTGTGTTGTGTGTTTCTCATCTGCTCTATTTTCGATGTGTTACCATGAGACAGCAGAGGCCTTGCTGTGGCTGAAGCATTTCCAGGCTTTCTGTCTGCAGTTCGTCTCATCAGAAGAGAGGGAACATGCAGTGAAGTTCTAGATGCTCTGTGAACTGAGTACAAAGCCACGTGAAATGCCCCCTTTCATCTAATCCGTAATCGTTGAATTCCAAGCTCGTCCCTGATCCAGTGCTGTTGGACATTTTACCATAGTCTGACTTTGCCTGAGTGACCTCAGCTGGTCCAGTGTGACAAGGGAAGTGTGACACATTTCCAGGTCATGGAGCAAGTCAGCACTGCTGAGTTCTAATTTGATACTTTTGCTTCTGCACTAAGGTCAGCCTTGTGGTATGTGAGTGTCCACTAATGTTCAGCAACTCTGAACTTGAACCTATCAAAAGCTTGAATTTGGTCTGATGGAAAAAGGAGAGAGTCAAAGGAGCTAAGAGTGTGCTTCGTAGACATAAGTATAAAGATGGACCTCATACTCTTGGCTGAGGCAGGAGGAAGACAATATGATGTATTGAGGAAATGATGAAATACATAAAGAGTTACATGTCTCAGTGAAGTCAAAGAAATGTTCGATAGAGAGTGGATTTGAAGGTAAGTGGTAAAGCGTGGGGTGCTTGCCAGGTGAGAGTTCAGTAATGGATTGGTTACTGGGATAACCAGGTCAAGTGACCATGGAGGAGGAGGAAGGACACTTAGTTGGGGCAGCCGATGCAGTGGTGGTCCACATGGGCTCTGTGCACTGTAATGCAAGGTGGCGGCCAGCTAATGGAAGAGCCCTCTAACTTGACACGCTGGAAGTTGGGATGGCCTCCTCCCTCCCTCACTGCCCATGGTGAAGTGCACAGAAGCAGAAAACCTTGAAGTTACTATTGTGTCCACTTTCCCAGGGTTATGACCATAAAGAATGGGTGGCTTCCCCTGAACCTATGCCATGCGTGTTCCCAGGGCAAATAACATGACTGAAGAAGCCTGGTAAGAGCTTCAGAGTATAATTTTCTTTTTTCTGGATACTGATGGCTGATGGATGACAAATTAGAGAGTTAAAAATAAAGAGATAATAAGATTGACAATCATAAATACCAGGGATTGCTACAAGTGGAGAAATTTCTTTGGTGAATTTTGCATGTTTTATTTCTGGCAGAAAAAGGAATGAAAGAGAGAAAAACAGAGGAAAGAGATAGAGAAAGAGACAGAGACAGAGGGATGGGGAGACACTCAGAGCAAACGAAGACAACGTTTCCATCTGGGGTTTGTGCTTTTCTGAGTGCCGACTCATTTTGATAGATTATTAGAAAACTCATATTTGCTCATAAATGTGAAAAAATAGCAAATGTAAAATTTGCAAATTTATTCCTAAATGTAGTTAAATTCATAAATATTTAGACATTTTCTGTAAAGCTTCTAATTTATAACCTTTACATGAATCTATAATTTGGTATAAAAGCTTCTAAATGCAGTAGTAATGTCACAAATGTCTATAAATATTCACATCTCATTTACAAATGTTCTACTAACCATGAGATGGAGAAATTGTGAATACAAACCATTTTTCAGGTGGAATTCTACGTGATTTAGGACAATGAACAAAAAAGAAACCTTCTAGAGATAATTTTGAGCCTCTGCTTTCAGCTTATTTGCTGTCGTAATCTAAAATATTTATTAAGTATAATTAGAAATAGTTATAATGGCAACTAAGAATGAATGATTCAAATATAAAAATTATGACTGAGAATTTCAATAAAATTTCTAAAGAAACCATACCATATCAGATGGAAAGATATGTCATTAAAGGAGTATTTCAGAAGCTCAGTTTTTTAATCTGTAAAATGGTAATAATACATTCTTTGCAAATTTCTTTTTTTGTTAACAGTCAACCAACAAACTCTCATCATAAAAGTAATTGAGAAAAGAGAAACACCATTTCAGTGGCTGACATCCCAGAAAGCTTCAAGTCTGTCTATATTCAAGGGCTGAAATTGGGATTCTGTCTCTCTCTCAAACACACACACACACACACACACACACACACACAATGCACACACAGGCATTGTTTCACTTTTACTTTCTTTCTCTCTCCACCTTGGCTTTCTCACCTCCCTCCCTGGTGGCTCCTGACCTTTCCAGGTTTGTTCCACCTTTGCACAGAGCAACCCCAGAAGAAAGAGAGGTGCTGTCTCCCACTCATTGCACCCATGCTCCCCTGACAAATTGCCACAAGAATTACTTGGATCATTTGTCTGTGCCTGAACTAGCCACCATGATCAGGTCACTTGACCTGTTTATCCCAATAACCAATTCATTACTGAACTCTCAATTAGCAAGCACCCTATTCTTTGCCACTTCCTTTCAAATACACTCTCTCTCAAACCAAATAATCTTCAATCCCTTAAATTCATCTGGTATTTCTAATGTATCTTCTTGATTTCTCTTTATGAAGGAAAATTGATCCCTTTCTTATTGTTCCTACATTTCTGCTGAAAATAGGGCCATTGTTATCTATCTTACAAGGTTGTGTGGAGAAAATTTTGTGTAGCATGGAGCAATCATTGACCAGTTCCCTGGTCCATGGAAAGTCCTTCATAAACATTTACTGTAATTACACTGTTGGCGATTACTAACATAGCTCAGGTGAAATTTAAGAATTCGCTCACAAAAATCAGTGCCTGACCCCTTGATTGAATGATTCACCCTTACATTATAGCCTTAAAAACTGGAAGATTTTGGATGGGTGAAGTGACACATATAAAAGTAATATGTTTTTCTTCAACATTGACTGGCAAGAAAAATGGCACATAATAAAAACAAAGAGTTGGATTTTACCAATCTTTAAGGAGTAGGAAATTTGAAGAATAGAAATATGGGGACAACTAGTTGAAAGTCAGGGGAGAAATTGGCAGAGAGTGTAAATACTGGTCTTGCCTTTGGTTTTGAGTTTCTTCTAAAATATAGAAATTGTCCTGTACTCATAATGTAGTCTTTCTTGGAATCCTTATTTTAATTCTGTAACATTTATATTCCAGGAGTAACAGCAAATCTGCTGATTACTTATGAAAGCAGGGGAAAAAACATTTGCAATTATAGTGAAAATTAAAGTTATTTTCTAATCTTCTCATCTTTTTTAAGGAATGAGAAACTTTAAATATGGTCAACGTAGCACATTTTCAGTGTCAAACTCACTGAATTTTTCTATGCCAGCTGAATGATAATTTTCCGTTGAAACAGTGAGCATTCTACAGATATTTTCTATGATTTGACCTGTTTAATATAAGTTGAAAATTCCTCTAGTGTAAGTACCATTGCATAATGCTGTGTGCTGAGCTGTTAAGATATATTTAGTAAATCCATTAGAACTGCACCATCGAGCAGGGCAGAGCATATGGAAAGAGGTTGGTGAAAAACTGATTAAACATTTATATCAAGTACATTTTGATTTAACTCACATAAATAATTCATTTTTATGTTTTCTTTCTTTCAAAATAAACCTTTTTGACACCTGCTGTGCTAAAAATAATGCTAGTATGGCTGTAATAAAGAAAGTCTTAAAGATTGTAGCAATGACATCATCTGGTACCCATGCAGATACTAAATTATCAGCACATAACTGTAGAGAAGTAAGACCTGGCATTATTTATTATTTATTTAGTGCCTCAAAAATGTGCTGTGCTTAGTGGCAAGTAAAGCACCTGGCTACATTTGAATATGGAGTCTTTCTCAAGGAAAGCTGAAAATTAAAGAGCTCATGAAGATACAGAAGAAAATGTAGGAGAGAGCCATAAAGATACTGAACCTCATTCCTTCCCTTCAGCATAAAGGGACAGATAGGGTGAATGAACTCAAGAAAAGGCCTTGAGCGATATCAGAGCCCCTTTATCATGTGAAGAGAAAGAGGAAAAGAGAAAGCAAAAAAAAATGACAGCCACTACATGTGGTCATAGCATCATTCTAAAGTAGCAATTACCAGTGTAGAAGACAAACATCACTCAAAGCACAAAGGATGGGATTCTTCAGTCTGTAGGCATAGCGTTAAATAGCATCCAATCATCAAAACAGTCATCCTCTTTAAACATCTCTCAAACTTTCTAAGGAAGTCACGGAGGAAATCATGGGTTAGAGCTGCTGGGTCCTCACGATGATTCTCCCACTACTAATCTGCCTTGTTAACAAAGAGGCACAACCTGATGCCTTTTTGGGGGCAGTACTGTAGTGGATAATATCATTTAAAATTTGGCAGCAGACTTTACTCTGATTTTTTAAATTCTTATTTCTATTGGTACATGTTCAGAGTACACGATGATTATATCTAGCATGTGGGGAGCTGGTACATGGACATAACACACCTTAATCCTCTTTTCATCCCTTCCTCCCTGAACATTCGACCCCTTCATCCCCTTCCCATTTGCAAAAGCTCTATCACCATTTAGATTATTTTTTCTCCCCTTTCGTTCCCCCATCTCTTGGCCCTCTTCCCAACTGAAAAAGATCTCTCCACTTCCTATTATCTATCTTTTATTTTACTCTTTATTTATCTTTTGGGTTTCTCATATAAGAGAAACCATGCCATATTTAAACTTCCGTGTCCGATTTATTTCACTTAACATTATGGTCTCAAGGTGCTTCCATTTACTTAAGAATGACTCAAGTTTATCATTCTTTATGAAAAAGCAGTACTCCACTGTGTACAAATACCACATTTTCTTTTATTTTTTAGTTGATTAGTACATGTGTGTAGTACATAATGTTTACATTCCTTGTGAGAATTGGTACATATACATAACGCATCTTAATTTCCTTTTTATTTCATTTCTTTTATTTGTTCATCTGTTGATGGGCATGTGGGCCATTTCCATGATCTAGCTATTATAAATTGTGCAACTGGAAACACTGGTGTGCATGTGTCACTATAATATAATGCTTTAACTCTTTCAGAAAGATACCTAGAAGGGAAATAGCTGGATCCAGCGGAATTTACAGTTTTAGTTTTTTGAGTAATCTCCATACTAATCTCCAGAGTAGTTGTACTGCTTTACACCAGAAGTGAGGAAGGTCTCCTTTTCCCCCACAGCCTTCCCAGCATTTGTTATTATTCAAGTTCTTCATGATGGCTGTTCTTTCTGGAGTAAGATGGAACCTCAGCGTTGTTTTAATTTGCATTTCTTTAATGGCCAGAAATGTTGGATTTTTTTCATGTATTTATTGCCCATTTCTACTTCTTCTGGGAAGTGTCTGTTCATTTCTATAGCCCATTTTTTGATTTGGTCTTTCATTTTGGAGGGTCTAATTTTTGAGTTCTTTGTATATTTTAAATGTTAGTTCTCTCTCAAGAAATAGCTGCCAAAAATTTTGCAATTTCATGGGTTGTCTCTGAATACTGTGGATTGTTTTTTGCTGTGCAGGAGCTTTTTAATTTGACACAATCCCATTCATTGATGCTCAATACTATTTCTGTTTAGAAAGTCCTTAGCTACACCTGTGTCTTCAAGAGTTTTACCTATTTTGTCTTCAGTTTTAACATTTAGGTCTTTGATTCTTTTTTATTTTAGTTTGGTACATGTTGAGATATATAGATCTAGACTCAATCTTCTGCATGCGAATATCCAGTTTTCCCAGCACCATTTATTAAGGAGCTATCTTCCCTTTGGTGTCTGTTTTTGGTCCCTTCATCAAAGATCAAATAACCGAATGTGTCTGGGGTTGTTTCCGTATCCTCTATTGTGTTCTGTTGTTCCAGAGGTCTATTTTGTGCCAGTATCATGCTGTTTTTATCATTGTAGTTTCGTAGGATAATTCCAAATTGGGGTTGTGATCCCTTCTGTTTTGTTTTTGTTATGCAGGATTTTTTTTTGCTTTTCTGAGTTGCTTCTAGTTCCATGTGAATTTTAGGATGATTTTCTCTGGATCTGTGAGGAATGCTGTTGGTGTTTTGATTGAGGTTACATTAAATCTATATATCAGTTTTGGAAGTATGGCCGTTTTGATGATACTCGTTCTGCCTATCCAGGAACAGGAGATATTTTTCCATTTTCTGGTGTTTCCTTCTATCTCCTTTTACAGAGAGATGTAACTTTCACTGCAGAGGTCTTTCACTTCCTTGGTTAGATTAACTCCTAAGTATTTAATTTCTCTTGATGCTATTGTGAATGGTGTTATTTTCCTAACTTCTTTCTCAGTTGAGTTCATTATTAGTGTACAGGAATGCTGTTGATTTTTGTGTGATTTTTGTATCCTGCTACCTTGCTGAATTTGGCTATTAATTCTATTTGTCTTTTGGCAGAATTTTTTGGTTTTTGTATGTAGAGGATCATGTAATCTGCAAATAATGATAATTTGAGTTCTTCCTTTCCTATACATATGTCTTTTGTTTCTTTGTATTGCTTGATCTCTGGCTAATGTTTCAAGGACTATGTCGAACAGGAGGGTAATAGTGGACATCCTTGTCTCATTCCTGATTTTAGAGGGGCCCTTATTCTAATATTATCTACTTGTGACAAATCTTAATTTTCCATGTATAGCATGACATAAAACGTCTCTTAAAACATGTTGGCAAAAATATGCATCTATTTAATGCACATTGCGATGTAAATAAGAGGAGCCAAAAAAAAAACCCCAAAAAACAAAAAACAAAACAGCCCCCAAAGGAGATATGTTTAAGCAAAATTACAACAATACTTTCAAATCTGGCCCCAATAGCTGGTACTGGCTGATTTCACCAAAAAGAAAACTTGAAAATGGGCTTGTAGAGGCCATGCTTCTCATCTAAGCCAAAAGACATAAGTGATTGTAGGGCAGTTTAATGGGGATCTCATAAAAGAAAACTTATTTGTTCAGGGCAAAATGCACAAAAGCACCACAATCGACACTGGAAAAGAATGCCTCTTATTTGGCACTTGCAAACTT
The DNA here is from genome assembly GCA_004026905.1 of Hystrix cristata. Taxonomy (NCBI): domain Eukaryota; kingdom Metazoa; phylum Chordata; class Mammalia; order Rodentia; family Hystricidae; genus Hystrix; species Hystrix cristata. The sequence continues at coordinate 26,235 of PVJO010008655.1, read as the reverse complement.
GGAGAGCATCTGCTTCACCAAATATTTGTATGAGCTAATTTTGTTGTGAGATATTCACTGAGACCATGATTCTTCTTTGTAATGGCCCCTTTCAAATTTTCAAATAAAATCTGGTGTGGTCATTGTCATGTGTGTTAGAACATGGGTGGACAGACGTTCTCTGGACTATGTTAGTTCAGCTGGAAAGGAGAATACCCAGGACTAGGCTCAGGGAAGCAGTGCAGAGCTCGTCCATTCCGTTTTGTATGAGGATTTAGCAGGAATGATCATCAAGCAAAAGGTGAAAATATTACATTTATAGCAGAGCTAGAATTTGAAAATAAAGATAGCAGATTACATTTCTTATTTAAAATAACTTTCCATGCTTAGAAAGTTAATGCATTTTCTTTTTTAAAAACTTTAAAACCGTAGAAGAGTAGAAGAAACAAGTGCACTATAATCCCATTACACAGTGACAATCACTGTTAATATTGTTCTGCGCATTTAAAGACGAGACTATATTTCCAACTCCCCTCTAGGAATTTTTTTCTACGATAAAAATTCTCACATCAATGAATAGTCTTCTTTAGAAATAGTTTGTAAACCATAAACTATTTAGGCAATGGATATAGAAGACATTGCATTTCCTGGATCATTTAAATGAAGATGATGTAATTTCTATATTATTTCCCTATTAGGATTTCACATAACATTTTACTTGGTTTTAAAAAGATGCAAAAACACCTTCACAATCATGATTTTCATGGCTTCATAATTTCCATAATTCAACCAATTCTCTATTTTTTAAATTGTGGTTATTTTAATTTTTTCCTATTGTGATAAAAACTTCAACAAACATCTCATTCATAAATATTTAGGAATATAAATATGACATCAAAATGGAATTTCTTGGAAAAGAGAATATAAACACATTAAGGTTAATTTCCTGGGAAATGAAATATCAATTTTCTCTGTATTCAGTGAAACATGGGAGTGTGTGTGTTTACTGCAACTTTATATTCATTGAGTATTATGTTAAGTTTTTCAGTTAAATAAGAAATATTCCATTTATTTGAAATTTTCAAATGTGAATAAGAACATTCAACAAATAAAGAACTTAATGGTATGCATTAATTAGTGCTCACACTTGAATGGGATCTGGAGAGGAACATTACAAGGATGTAGAAGTCACACTGTACTAATTAGTACTCCTCTAATATGGCTGTTTGTATAATACCTTCCTAAAATATAAAGTAATAGTTCAAGGTGGAATTTTGTTCTTTGTTGTATGTATCAAATGTGAAAGACCAGGTGGTCTGCATCAGCCATCAATAAGTTAGTGGGTTGCACAGTGTCTACAGATCTCCTCTCCAGCTTATGGACGTTTATATAATGGAATCATTTTCTCTTCATTAATAGACAGAATTAATTACTCCCTACACAAACAATACTTCCTTCATACTTGTATCTCCTCTATAATACTACTGACATGCTGCTTTGGAGCTTAGTTGTTGGTATAAATGCCTTTTCCCTTTTTCTAAACCTTATCTAATTTGTCTGTGAATTATGGTACTATGTACTATGTACCAGAATTCTTTTGCACAAATTTACCTTACTATTAGGGTAACAAGTTAGAGGGATGCAGTTCCTACCATTGTGGTCTCCAACAGCCTTAGTAGACAAATATTAACTATGTAAATATTTATGGAATTTCAAATGATTTAAGTGCCATAAAGGTACTAGGTGCAATGAGAACATATTAGAAGGCAGGCAAGGCAGGCACGGTGATGGCAATGACAATTGTGGTGTCAGGAAGTCAGAAAGAAGGGAGGACATGAGTGGAGATTGTTGTTGAACTAAAATGAATACAATGGTATTGAAACAAAAAAGGTAATCAATTTTGTTTCTATGTCTCTAATATGAGCCATTAAATAAGTATGTGCATTGAAATAGAATTATCAGTGAGGCAGAGTCACCTGATCAGCCTATTTTTAATAGCATACAGATATAGATCTTAACACATAAAGCAGGTTTTATACATCGAGTATTTTGGTACACACATACGCACATGAGCTGAGAAATTAGTCTTCAAGGCTCTAGTCAACTAGAAGTATGGTTCTTTTTTCTATGGAAATGGGGAACACAGTCTCAAAACTTTTCCTGGATTCAGCAGTCTCACCAAATTTTTATCTGCATTTTCTTATAAGTGGATGAGGGTGGTCAAGTGATCGCATGTCTTGTTTCAATTTCTCAATAATATCCTCAAGCAATCAAGATTTTTGATTGAGTTGGGAACTAGAAGCATTGAAATGTCCCCAGGATTCTTCTCAGGCTTAATTGTTATTCATTAGTAATTTCAGACCAAAGAAGACCTTTACACTGTGACACATAGGTATCTCCACCTATTAATGGAGTAACTATCACGGAGGAAAACAACAGAAATTTCATTTGCACAAATTTTACCTTACTATTTCTGTTCTGTATTAGTCATTTTTCCATTGCCAGGACAAAAATACCTCACATGTACAATTTAAAGAAAAAAGTTTATTCTACCTCATAATTTCAGAGGTTCAGTCCATGGTCAGCTGGTCTGACCATCATGGTGGAAGGGTGTAGTGGAGGAAAGCTGTTCAGGAGGTAGAGCAAATAAGTGTGGCAGAGAAGGAGCGAGGGACCAGATATAGTTCCCAGAATCTTTCCCCAGTGATTCAGTCTCTTCAACCAAGTATCTTCTATTTCCTCCATCTCCCAATAAGGCCATAAAAGGAGACTCATTAACTGATTAATTCACTGATGAAATTGGTGCCCTCATGATGCAGTCATCTCTGGAAGCACCCACAGATATATCCAGTAATATGATTTAACTAATTTCTTAGGTGTTTCTTAATATAATTAAGTTCACAATCAAGATTAACACCACAGTTTCCAAACATCTCTGTCATTGTAATACAGTCTTTTGAAAATGTGAGGATCATCTTGTGATATGTGCTGCTCTTTGCTTCAGTCATAAACCGTGTTTTAAATGTAGCTGATGGAAAGAAACGGTGGTGATTTGAGATAACATCATGATTTTGTATTTGTGGCAAATGATCTGCACATTTTCCTGTGTCATAGTTTTAGGCTATCACTAGGTGTTTTTTCCTTCACAAAGTAAAACATGTTTTTATTAAAATCATATATGGAATATACCTTTGCCCTGAGTCCTTCTGCATATTTATTTTATTGCAAGATCTGTTTTCTTAGTGAAGCACAAGGGAGGCAACTGCTAAATTGGGATATTAGCTTTTATGAGGTTCATTAAATGACTGTGAGTAGAGAAATGGGAGTGGGTAAATTTGGCAGACTTCTTACTACAAAGACAAACATTGCTGTCTAGTGCAACAGACAGAATCTATTGAGTTACCTTTGTCTTGAGTAATACATCAGTCACTGGCTGGACAATTTATTTTTTCTTCATCAGCAATGCATGTGAAACAGTATATTTATACTTCGATGCATCATTGCATCTCTCATTCTACCAGTTATTTTATATCATTAAAGATAAAATTCAATGCTAGCAGATAGTAGTCATGTATAGGTTAATATTTATATTCCATGCAGAAATTATAGGCATATGAGCATAGCATATCAAATAAAAGAATAAGCCCACCGAACCTCAGCCCTATAGAGAAGATGTTTTATTTTAAACTTTTTCACATGCATGATAAATCAATTAAAATTAATTTCAACTATGAGTAACAGAAAAAGTCTATATTGGTGATCTAAATATTATTGACATTTATTTTTTCACTAACTTTAAACTACAAATCTATAATATTTGAAATACTTTTATTTTCATATTCTATTTTTATTCCTATAGCAGTTATGAGATAAAATCAGAGTGCATGTTAAAAAGTGAATACAGTAAGACTCAGAGGAGTTCAGTCTTTTCTCTACTATGGAAAAATTTCACCAGCTCGTATGGAGAGTCCAGACTTAAAGGCATTGAAACACAGAGTGCTTCTGTCTACTGAGCTATCAAATCATTAGAAAATGACATCTGAGTGATTAAAAAGTGTGTGGATTTTTGCACAACTAGGATGTCTCACCCAGGAGGAAGGGGAGTAAATATGGGAGTTGTCAATCCCTCAAAATTGCCCAATAAAGATAGCGGCACTGAACACTGAGCTAAACCTCGTGCTGCCCATCTTTCCAACAGTAGTTTCCAAAGCTTCCTCCACCTGCTAACTATTGATATTGATACTGACTTGTGTGAAAGAGCTTGTAAATTTCACCAGATTCCTCACTATTAGTCCCGTCTCCAGAGGGAATTGGTAAAAAAAAAGAAAGAAGAGAAACATCAAGGACATTAGAACCAAACAGAATAAAATCTGAACTATAGCTTTGCCACTTCCTTTTTTTTTTTTTTTTCTTTTTGGTGCTGGGGATCGAACTCGGGTCCTTGTGCTTGCAAGGCAAGCACTTTAACCGCTGAGCTAAATCCCCAGCCCCACCACCTCCTTTTTGTACAAGCTTGAACAAGTTATGTAAACACCCTGACCTTGGCTCATGGTATTTTTACACTCACCTGGTGAAACAATGTCTGTGAATGTACCGAGCTCAGTACTTGACAGTATAAAGACACTCTCTAAACAGTAACTATTATTATTGAAAAGAGGTCAAGGAAGTCTGTTGAGGGCATCTCTTTTGCTGAACTCAAGTCTAGAGACAGAGGGAAAGGGGTCAAAGAAGTTAAAGGTTTCCAGATGCAGCCAAAGCCACAGTGTGGCAGAAGGTTGTCTGAGAGCCTGGATGCCAGAAGGAAATTGGGAACCAGAAAAAAGAAAAACTACCACCTCTCCGCCCTGCTGCTACTTGGTTCTCTCTCTCTCTCTCTCTCTTTCTCTCTCTCTCTCTCTCTCTCTCTCTCTCTCTCTCTCTCTCTTTCTTTCTCTATTTGAACTACTTAATAAACACTAATTAACCCTGTGCCTTGTGAGACAGACTTCCCCAGAGCACCATGCTCTTAAAAGCTGTGCACATCTCTAGTAATTGACGTGATTATCCTCATTGCCTGAGACAGCAGTATCGCTTTCTGCCATTGGCATCTTACAGCCAGGGAGGAAAACTTGCAGGATGCACCTACATCTGACCTCATGAAATCCAGGGTGTATTCCAAATGCCACAAAGAACAGATACCATCCTTTGACACAAAAGTTCGTTGTTTAAAAACAGGAAAAGGATGAAACCAATATTATTCATTATATTATAAAAAAGAAAACAAGTAAAAACTATTAATTAGAAACATCACAACCTTGGTCACACTAACACGTGTAAGATGTTTTTGATCAGGCATGCATACCTGAGCATCCACATGCTCAAAATCTGAGAATTATTGTGAGGTGTCTTTACTGAGTCTCTGGCCAAAGCAGTTGTAAAGGATCTTTTCACTCTCAAATTGTGCAGTATTAAAAATTTACCTCTAGTGTTAAGTGCCTGCTTCCAAGAACTTGCTGTCTTAAAAGACCTCTTGTACATGTATCCTCTGAAATGTTCCATGATTTTCATATTTCCCCACCTCAGGTAAAATTTTCTCCTTAAATACGGGAACCTAGTAGTTCACGCTTTGATTCCTCCTTATTTCTTGGTCCAGAGGAAGGAACACAAGGTGTAGTTAAGCCCTCTGAATCTGTACAGCCTACAGACCTCCTTATACACACGCTGCCCATCTGTATGACTGCCCTTCTGGGTACTTTCTGTAGCCTGTTTATGGACTCTGCTAGTATTCTCTCCATAACATTGATTCTACTTGCTTATTTGTTTCTATTTTCCATACCTACTTGAAGGCTGAATTCTAACATCAACTCATTTGTCTCCTATGGCCTGGTTATTCTAACCACTAAACTGTTCTGAATTCTGTTTCGTTAAGGGGAGGGTAGTAGAGATGGAACTCAGGGCCTTGCTCTTGCTAGACAAGTGCTCTACCACTGAGCTAACCCCAAACCCTGGATTCTGATTGCGCTGCCTTGTCATACCTTTCAATATTACCAGTCATTTCACTATAACATGAGTTAAGGAAAGAGGTTTGTGTCTTTCACTGATCCATTCAACAAATACATTCCTTTTGTTATCCCCAGTTGCCTAACTGGTATACGACAGAAACATAGCAGACACTCAGTAAGTACTGTTTGTTTGTTCACACCAAATACAATTTCCAACATGAATCTCATCTCTAGTAAAAGCTGTTTCTGGGATTATAATAGAACAGTTATTTCAGTTTTAAATTGCACTTGCTTTATATAGCTGCCTCAAATTCTTACTGTGCATTTCCTGTTCAAATAGAATAGACCTTTTTTGGTCATTAAAAGAGGTACAGAATGGGTAGGAAGAGGGCTGTAAGCAGTTCAATGCTCATAAGGTGTCAATATGCACTATTGTAAGAAAGGAATGAAAAGTATATGTAGACATCTGTATGAAAAATATATGTAGATATCTGTATATGAACGTATTATATAGTACAAACATATTTATGTACGTGTATATACATATATAATACATATGTACACGAGTGTGTACATGTATATTATTTGTTTTGTTGTTGCTGTTACACATGTTTTGTTTCTGTTTCAAGTATTTAACTTTGTTCCTCTGATTTACCTATTGCTCACCTCTCTCACCTGCCACTCTGGTTCGTGTCCACTATTTTCTACATTCTGGCATCTTTAATTTCCTCTAATTTGCCATGTTTTGATTTTTAGATCATTCTGCACAAATGGTAGAATTTGTAAGAATTATTTCTCAAGCCAAGGCCTCCTTCTTGAACTTTCCCTTACCTAATTGTGATTTGCCTTTTAGGATTCAGCTTTCAGGTCACTTTTTCTGGTGAGCCGATCCTGACGCCACTGCCTACGGAGATAAACTCCCAGGACATGCCACACTTCCCAAGTGGCAAGATAGCACCTTTGTCAAAGTCTGGATCCCACTCGAGGAATGCAGGCCTGCATCTGTTTCACTTCCTCTGATATCCCTGTGGCCACCCTGCACCAGACTGAGATGAAGGGCTTAGTAACTAGTGCTGAATAAATGGGCTGTTATCTGGGGTTTAGATAAAGACCACCAAGCTCGGCCTTTTCTGACTGGTCCAAAGAGTGTGTTCCTATTGCGCTCTGATTCCTCTATATGACTCACTTTACTTCCTTTTACCTTTTTAAATTGCAGAATCTCCAAATACATAAAATTAGAGTAATCATAACCTTTGTTTCATTTCAAATTGCTTAACTGCAGAAATTCTGGCAAGTGTATTTCTTTAACAACATAGTTCTTTTAAAATGTGGGGACAATTTCTCTCTGAACATTTTCTGATATGAGCCCATTTAAATATCTACTTGAAAAGTATCATTTGTTTTTAAGAAACCTATTTAGAAATTAATTCTGAGTGCAAATTCTGGCTGTGCAATCCACTTGGACAAAAGCAAGCCGGTTGCCCAGTTACCATTTTAAATGAGCTCATAAAATAGTGCTTGGTAATATCACTTTAACCCAGTGTTTACTGTACCTGGCAACTGTCCTTGTATATTTCAAAAGTATTTAGATAGAACATGGTTATACATGACCAAAGGACCACCACGACTGGGTGAACAGAATTAGAGGTAAATCCAAGATGTTTGCCTACTCACAGCAAGTGTTTTTAATGGAGGAAAGTCAAATCCGGCAAACTAGATGAAGTTCCCTTTATGTAGATGAGTGCTTTTCTTACCTGGAATATTTTATTTGTCAGAATCACAGAAAGGCTACTTAGCACCGTAGGAAATGCAGTCATATTGGTTCTGCTTCTCATAGCTTTCAGAAAAGAGGACCAGAAGTGCAGTGAGGGACTCAGCCAGCACCGGCTGGGTGTGCAGGTGGACGGCCAGCCGCTGCAGCTGCGCCTCCCTGGCAGGCATCTCAGCCTCCTCAGCTGTGTGCAGAGCCCAAAAATAGACACTTTCCCTTCACTTCCTTTCCTGACTCACCTCAAATATAATGAGATTTTCCACTTCCAAAAAGCGTAGCTTTATTTTTATGCTCACAGAATCACCTGATAATGTTAGAAAGCCAAGGTCTAAATGTAAATGGTGTGATTTCTTCTCCCGGGGACCCAACAAACGTGGCCTGGGTGCTGCTCTGGTCTTTGGTCCCAGTAGTCTCAGAGTCTTCTTTCTTAAAAATAATCTACCTTTCCTGAGTCCTTTAAAAAAGAGCTGAAGGTATTTTTAAATATTTAATATTTTGCTGTTGACTGTAGTCACTCTACTGTACTGTAAAACACTAGAACTCATTCCTCCTGTCTAACTGAAATTTTGCACCTGTTACCCACCCTCTCCCTGTCCTCTCTGCTCTCCCCAGCTTTTGGCAACCACTAGTTTACTTTCTACTTCTATGAGGTCAAGTTTTTTTGCTTCCACATAATAGTGAAACATGTATTTGTCTTTGTATGCCATTGAAAAGAAAAGAAAATTTTGAAAAAGAGTCAAAAGGAGCAGCCGTATGTGAATGTTTTTGTAAACCATTTTGTAGTTTGGAGAATGAAAAAGAAGGCATCCCCAGCCCACTTCATTTTTTTCTGTTTACTGTAGTGCCTGGCGGGGTATTCACGCATTTACCTGTCCCTCCGGGGCTCACAGGAGGGCTGCATGTCTCAGCGTCCCTTGTTTTTAGGCGCGTCTCTGGGATTGGATTCTGGCCAACATGATCTGGGTAGAGAGATGAGCACCATTTCTAGGCCTGACCCTCCCCACTGCGCACCCTGCTCGCAGCGACTGTGTTTGCGGTGTCAAGCTCTAAATGAGGTAGCCCAAGAAGAGTGTCCTCCCGCCCATCACTAGACTGTGGCGTGAGCAAGAAATCAACTAGTATAAAGGCGCTGAGGTCTGGGGTGGGTTGTTAGAGCAGTGAACCTAACTTGACAATTGCGTGCTCCTTAACCTTTGTGACCTTTGCATGCTCATGAAAATGGCCACCATGAAAGAAAGCAACAGTTAGCAGTGAAGCTAACAGGGGCCTGAATGGGGAGGGTGGAGCTACCCCAGAGGAACCACCCTCATTAGCCGGCCCCCGTCCTTTGGAGTGGCAGTGAGGGCCGGAACCGAGAGGGCCTGCCACGCGCTCTGCTTCCCAAATGCAGCATGGATATCTTCAAAATGCTGTTCAGATGTTTGTACCCTTTAAAAAAATCACACACACAATGCGAATTTTGACTTGTCCTACTGAAGCATGCACTCTATTTATATCCTTCTCTTCCCCTCTTTTATCCAACCACATTTTCTTTCAGGCTGAGAATAGATCTATTTGGCCTCAGAATCTGTAGGTTCGTGAGCCTCAAAATGTGCTTGCAAAACTTGTGTCCTCTTTGGATGTGCTTCTAATTCTTTCCTGAAGTTAAAAAAAATATGTCCAGAAAGAAATAAAAATCAAGTGCAGATTTGGCAACGATTTCATGTTGCAATTCCATTAATCTGCTCATCGTAGCCAGAGAAACCAGGTAATCCAAGCTGAAAAGAAAAAATTCACTTAGATAAGGCCTTTTCAGTCGGGCCAAGTAAAAACATCTGCAGTTCGGAGGCTGTCACATTTTGAAGAGGTGCATTATTTCCCCAGGAAGTACAAGTGTAGAGGTCCCTAAGTACTCGAAATAACCTTTCCTCTCCTCACATAGCCTTGGGGTATCAGGCCCCAGAAAGGAAGCAGGCATTTCCTCTCTGGAAAGGGATGGCTTCAGCTTCTAGCATTAGGCTTTCTCTCAGGAAGGTGGAAAAAATCCTCATTGTTCTTTCCAGCCACACGAACTCCCAAGTTATCTCAGGCACCGTAGAAATGGTTGTCCTTTAGCACCTGCACTGATAAATCTCCCAAATTCAATTTTTAAAAATTGACTCTAAAATTTTCAGAGAGCTACGAGACAGGGCAAGTTGGAAATTAGAATCTAAAAGGGCCTGTGGAGGGAACAGCGGCAATTTCAACTGCCTTCTGTGTGCACAGCTGCCCTGTGACTAAGGCTTTTACCCAGAAACATCTGCCCAGGACCTTGCTGCACACCCCGTGCACAGGCTGGGGGCTGCTCCCTCACGCACACTGGGGCGTGGCAGGATCTGCGCCTGCAATTCTCTGTGGCCGGTTCCAGATGGAATTGTTGGTGATCCAGAAACAAAGTGGACTCCTTCCTGGGAAACTGTAATAAAGGGATTAGCAAACTATAGAGGCCTATGAATGTTTTCCATGTTACTTAGAACTGGACCAGACTCGTGTTAATCAAAGCTAATCAATCCATCTGAGGCAGATGACAGGAAAGGCCCACACTGGGATGAATGTTAATGCTGTGGGGGCACCAAGGGCCTTACTGGTAATAGGCAAGAAAGCCTCTTCCTCCAAACCTAAGCGATGTGCCACTGTGCAGGGCCATATGTCTGCTGCAATCTGTGGCCTTCTGGACGGAGAACTCTCTCGACCCCAAGGCATGATGTTGAACATGAAACAAAACTGACTGTGCCAAAGGGCGAAAGGCATTCACTGTTTCAAAGACAATTGAAATATTTTTAGTAACAAAAGTGTTGGAAATGAATATGCCACAGGTGTTGATTGTTTTCTACATTATTTGATCCAGGATGAAGATGGAAGTTTTGAAGCTTTCAAAAATAGATGACTGTAATATTAAGGGTTTTATTTTCTTTTAAACCATAATACTGTCATATCCAAATAGTTAATGTTCTTTCTAAATCTGACGGTTGGGAGTCTCTATACAGACCCCAGTAAAATTCTTATTTTTCAATAATGTTTGAAACTTTTTTCAAGAAATGCCTTCGCTGTGGCATGTTTTATTAAATATGCAAAGGCGAGCGGCTACTCTATATGTACAACATGGATTTATTTTTTCTAAATAGCCCAAAGTTGTAAACCTCTGTGTAGTGATTAAAATATGTAATCAGTTTCACTAGGAGGGGGTGAGAAAGAGAATATATATAACTTTAAAAGTAATAAAATCAAATTTGGGGGACTAATTTATAAAATGCTCTAAAAACAGAGAGCTAATAGAAATTCTTGAAATGTTTCTGTAAAATGGTAAATCGACAGAATGAGTGACTAGTTCCCAAAAATGATCTGACAGGCAAATATTTGTTTGGTTGTTTACATTCTGGTTCCTTATTTAAAAGATGAGTGCAATGGAGTTTAAAGAGGGCTTTTAACATCACTTTTAGCAGTGCAGAACTAGGTAATCTGGGCAACCTGCTGCTGAGAACAGCTAGGAAGGAGTGAAAATATTTTTTTTAAATTGCTTGAAGTCATTGGAAGTCAGTAAGGTGTGAAAGGATTAAACGATCAAAATTTTAAAGAAGACAGATGTAGCAAAGAAAAATACTACTACATTTAGGGGCAGTTTTCCCTAGCAGCATCTGCCTATTCCAGGCTAAATTGCTAAGCAGCTAAGCAGCTAAGCAATTAGAAACAATGCTCCCAGATAACCTTGTGGAGGTAGAAGGACCCAAACTGGAGCAGATGAGCTTCTCTTGGTGCCGGCAAACACCAGTGTTGTGGGTCAAAATCCCAAAGATCTCCAGGAGAAGGACACACAGGGAGAAGGGTGAACCAGAAGTAGAAAATATATCAAAGGGATTAAAGCCCAGATTTAAATAATCTAAATTTCTGAAAAATAGAGTAAGATGAGACTGAATTGCTGGTTCATATAACTCTTGCCAAGAGTCACCAAGAGTCATCTCCAGAGAAGATGGTGTCAACATAAGGCTAACCTTGTGTCTATAATATTTTATGTACAACATTCAGCACCCAGTCAAAATAATCAGGCACATGATCATTTAAGAAAATGTGGGGAGGAAAACAGACTATAGAAATAAATACTTTAAACTACAAATAAATATTTTGGAATAGCTATGTGTAATACATTCAAGAATATTATTGAGTTCACTTGAGATCTAGAAAAAAATAAATATATAGAAATTAAGAATTCATTGGAGGAAACAGCATATTAGATACAACTGAAGAATCAATAAGTAAGCCGAACAATAGAAGAAAACATCCAAACTGAACAACAGAGTGTATAAGGAATATAAAAAGAGAGATTAAAGGGGCTCGGGATTTAGCTCATTGGTAGAGCACTTGCCTAGCAAGCGTAAGGACCTGAGTTCAATCCCCAGAACCACCTCTCCAAAAAAAAGAGAGCTCAAGAAACATAGAGGATAGTGTGAGAAGGTCTAACAGACATGAAATTAGAGTCCTGGAAAGAAAGGGAAAATATGATATAAATGATCAACAACAAAACCATAATAGATAATGATTGTTTTCCCCCAACTGAAGAAAAGCTGCATATTCAAGAAACACCATGAAACCCAAGAAAGATGTTTGGAAAATCATACCTAGATAAATTGCTAAAACCAACAGCAAGAAAGAATATATTTGAAAAAAGGAATGAGAAAAACATAAAGAGAAGAAACAACTACACTAACAACCATCTTCTGAAAAGAAAAAATAGAAACCAGAAGAAAATACTTAACAATGTTAAAGAAAGCAAATCACTGCCCGGCTATGATTCCCAGTGAAAACAGACTTCAAAAATGAAGGTACTATACTTTTATTTTTTAAGTTACTAACAAGTTGTTCTTTTCATTGACACATAATAATTGTACATATTTATGAGGTATGATGTGATAATTTGATATATATATAAAATACATGGTGATTAAATCAGGGTAATTAGCATATCTCTCACCTCAAATATTTATCATTTCTTCATGGTGAGAACATTCAAAATCATCTTTTCTAGCTATTTTGAAGTGTACAATAAATCATTGTTAACTATTAACTAAAATGAATTGAAAAAATTCATTAATAGTAGACTTGAAAACAAAATGCTAGAAGGTGTTTTCCAAGCAGAAGGAAAAACATTCAGACAGAAAGTTGTAGATTCAAGAGGAATTGAACAAAATATCATCACCAACAATATGGGGTAAATATAATGAGAAATTTAAAATGCTAACTTTATTGTACAACATTAATGAAATGTCTTATAGAGTTTAAAATATACAAAATTTAGATACTAAAAAACTCAATGATGTTTAAATGTTCTAAAGCCTATATATTGTCAAAGGTAAAATTAGTCATTTACACAACTTGGGTAAATCAAGAGTTCATAAGGCAGTCACTAAAATAAACACTGAAAGAATAGAAAAAGCTAATAGAAGTAGAAATAGAATTATTTTTAAAATAAATAATTACAAAAGAAAACAGGGAAGAAAAGAGTACATAGAAGAAACAGGACAAGCGAAAAACAGATTACTGCATTAAATAAAACATAGTAGAGATTATATTAGTGTAGATGGGATAAGGAACATTGGATGAGAAATCCTAACTAGTTAAATGTGCCTGGGAAATAAATGAATATTATAAGGTTTAAAAAGGAAAAAATAAGATTTTTTTTGCTACTAAGAGATACTATAATTGTATATATGTCAAAAATCTGAAGACTATGGACAATTATGGCAGAAATAAGTTAATTTCTTAGCAAATTGGCTGAATACAAGAGTGATTTTTAAATCAGTTGTATTTTTACACTAGCAAAAATTTTAGTGTAAAACTTGAGGCAAATAAAGTGTTAAAATATCATAAAATAACCGTTATATTTAAATAATTCTGAGTGATGTGCAAAATCTCTACACAGAAAATACAAAGAATTGTATAAATCAATAATACTGTATGAAAACTGGACAGCATGACAGAAAAATGGGCAAGAAATCTAAAGACTCATCAAAAACGTGTCCATATGGCTAATACTCTTCAGAAGCATAGCAGCTAATAAAAACGAATGTACCTTCATTAGTACCGAAATGCCCATATGAATGTAAAACATCATGGTGCACCACAATACATATCAGGATAGCCAAAAGCAAAAAACAAAACAAAACAAGTCACTGCTGAAAATATGAAGTCAGTAAGGAGATCAAGCAATTGAAACTCTAATTACTATCGGTTAGAGGAAGGAGTGAATGTAATAAAATGGATTAATTTTAGAAATAGAATATTGAAAGAAACAAGATCCAAAAGTGTCCATTCAAAGATTCATTCATGTGAATTGTTTAAACAGAAGTAAGCTGTAGAGCTGGACTCAGAGGAGGGGTCATTTCTGGAGAATCGGTTAGTTTCTGGGACTGAATATAGGAAATTTCTGGGATGCTGGCAGAGTTCTATTTCTTTCTTTTGCTTTTAATAACTCAGCACTTGCTCCTGAAGACAAGGGCAAACCTGAATAACCCTCTGGTTTCATTTGCTTTCAGTTACTTGCTTTTAGATGCCACATAGCTAAGCGATACCCTCTCATTGGTTTTGCTACAGGTGAGGCCTCTGACCCATGCTGGTGACTGTTGTCTCAGTGCTGCCTAAACTGTTTTGCAAGGAGCTTGCAGGGCAAGACAGAACCGTTGCGGGCACCATACTTCACTGAGTCTGAAGAGCGAGCTTCTGACGCCAGAGGCCCAGAACTCCTTCCTGAGCGCCGGCTAACACTGCGCTTTCCTGAAAACACGCCCCAGGAAGGTCCATGAAGTTTGAGTACACATGAACAGACCACCGACTGCTTAGCTTTTCTCTGCCTCCGGTAGCTTTCCCCGCGCCTCACACCACACAGCTTCCTCATCCCACGAGTATCTCTAAACACGACAGTTCCGGAGGCAGATGTGAGTCCAGGTCTTCCTCATAGTTTCGGTGATTGGCCTGATTCGGTAACACCGTGATCATTGTGTACTTTCCTATAGTTCTGTTTTCATGCTCAGCAAATAGAGATTTTAAAACAACACCTTTCTGGAGCTAAGAAAAGTTGACTTTGTAGAACTAGAAAGTGGGACATTGGTCACTAGAGATTAGGAAGAGTAAGGGGAGGAAACAGAGGAACACTGCGTTACGAATACCAAATGCAGTGACGCAGGAGAAATAAGTTCTAATGCTCTACGGCACAATGGTTCAAACCATTTTTATGCATTTTATGAAGAACTAGAAGACAGGCATTTGAAGTTTCCCAACACAACGAAATGATCAATGTTTAAAGAAAGGGAAATGCTAATTACCCTGATTTGCTCACTGTACACTCTATACATGCATCCAGTGACCACATTGCTCTCCATAAATATGTACCATTATTATATATCAGTAAAACTATGTTTAAGGTTTTAAAAATGAAACATAAAAGAGCTCTTTCCACATAGCTGGCCTTTCTGATTATTTTCCCTTATCCCCAAAACGAGGATAATATCATTGTTTTTCAGTATTTAACGAGGCCAGAAATGAAATGTGCTTAAGAGTTGTTGATACATAAGACACACTCAGTAAATGGGAGATATGTTCAATCTGTTTGAAAACATATTGTATTCTCAGTGCCGATTTGGGCGAAGTGATGCCCTCCCCTAGCATGTAATAGTAGCAGATACTGAAAGAGATTTTTACCAAGATCATTTTGGTAATTAAAGAAATGTCCTTTCTAGGACTTTTGCTTCATGATCTCTCATAGCAAATGGAAGAGGACATTCTAGGGTCATGGTAAGATACCATGTTTTCATAAATAATAAATCATATTTCCAGTCCCAGTCTTATCTCTTACTTACTCTGTGAATTTGGATGAGGTGATGTTCCTAAGCTTCAGTTTTTCTGTCTGCAAAATGAAGCTAATAGGAGAATTAGATCCAGATAAGGCTATTACAATCATTACAGCACATATAATATGGTTACTTGGTACTTTAAGCCTTCAGTAAATTGTAGCTTAAAGATGTATCAACCACTAAAAATTTTGTTTTATAATTATGGCCTAAGAAAAAGAGTGCTACATTCACTTGTAAGATGATGTAATTCAAATCACTAGAAATATTTGAGTAAAAATTCTGGAAAGTTTAGCTGGCACACACAGAATTTTAAAAATAATTTTAACACCTTTTGTGAATATATAATGATTTGTATTAGAAAACAAAATACACTTCAAAAACGTAAAATCTTGCTGTCTCCAGGGAAAATGTTATAGCCTAGGATTACCCTATAAATTTAGCCAATCAGTCAACTTCAGGTGATCAGGCAATTTTTAATTTATTCATTGTATAAACTTTTAGCAGGAATTACACTCTCTGGACACTTCGCTTTAAGCAGAAAGATAAATAAGATGTAGTGCATGACCAAGCAACTCACATTCAATGCCAGAAAAACAGCAAGATGTTTATTTAGTCACTCACTGGAAATTTATAGGGCACTACTAGAGGATGGGTCATCAAAGATGAACGGTCTCGATGGCCTCTGCTCTTGAAGATTACACAGACTACAGAGCATGATATATTCCAATAACGTGTGCTCGGTTTTATGATAAAGGACAGAGGAGGAAAGAGCAGACCTCCCTGGGCAAAGCCGTGGTCACAAGGAGATGACAGCTCAGCTGTATCCTGAAGGATGAGAAGAAGTAAAATCATGTACAAAGGCACAAACACACAAGCGTGCACGTGCATGTGTGCACGCACACACACGTAGGGAACAACAACTTGTTCGCGAGGCTATAACAAGATGGATGGAGACAATTAATGGAGAATCGGCTGAAGAGTAAAGAGGATCAGGCAGCAAAATAAGCTTTTAGCACTATATTATACACACTTGACTTCATCTTTTTGTTTTGTTTTTGTTTGTGTTTTTGTACTGGAGTTTCACCAAGGTACATCTCTGGATCTTTTTATTTTGAGATAAGTTCTTGCTAAGTCACTGAGCTGCCCAGGTGGGGCTTAAAGTTCTGGTCCTCTTGGCTTCAACCTCTCAGAGTGCTGAGATTACAGGCATAGTGCCTCCACCGTTTAGCAGTGCACAGGTATTAGTTGGTTTTCAAGAGAGTGGCAGTATGTTCCCAATTACATTTTAGAAATAGAACTTTCATGGCAATGTGAAAGGTGTTCACAAAAACAGAGACCTTGTGCAGGAGGAGGAGGTGTATGTAAAAGTCATCTCAGGTGCAGAGCTGAAGATATTGCTGACTGTTTGAGGAAAGGGCTGGATTTTTAGTGGGGTCCTCCTTCCTGAGTATGGGATATTCAAGAGGAAAAAGGAAATAGAAGAGTTGGGTGTCCATCTGTTGGGTTTTGGGTGCCGATGGAATAACCAGGGAAGGTCAAGGTTATAGCTCTGTAAATCCAAGATATTCACTCATACCTTTTCACCTTGTCTGAAAAAATGACAATAAATATACACTTTTCTAATAAACACCTACTAAATCCTTTAGACTAGAACAGGCCTCGGTTCTGTGGCCTCTTTAGAGAGTGTATCGTCAGTCCTCTACAAACGGCTCTAGGAACATCAGAAGTTTCTTTCCCTTCCCTGTCATAATTCTTATCTCTTTTCAATTTTTCTAATTTTGCCCACCATCACTCTTAGCACCGAACAAAAAATAATTCTCCAGAAAAGAATTGTAGGTGGTATTTGTAAATGAAAGAAATCCTATAATTTGGAAAATCAAGAGAGTTAAGGCTGCCTGCCATGGCTCTCCTTTCCTCTCTGTAAACAATTGTTAGTAAAAAAAAAAAAAAAATGGGAGGGGGGCTTATTTTAAATTTTGAATCTATGGCCTTATTTCTTATTTTACAAAACAAATATTTTCAATTGTGTGGGAATCCAGTTATTTCTTTCTCAGTGGTCACTTCCTCCTATGTACACATTATTCTGGTGGTTACACCGTCAACTCACTGAGGGCATATCTTAAATGACTTTAGATCTTGTAAGGCCCTGCATACCCTAGTATATGTAGTCTGTGTTCAGGGATGGTTGAAATACTATTTTAACTTTTTAAAAGTCACCATTTTAACAATTATCATTAATTATTTTTAACAATACAAAAACTTGACTTAAGCTACAAGTCTTACGGCATGGAGTTGATCAGATGTTTGAGTTTTCAAAATACTGCTTTGTTAGAAAATACTTACCATAACCCTCACAAAATCAGCTCTCCTAATTACTTGTTGATGCATTCCCTGAATTATGAAAGTAAAATAATAAATTTGATTCACAAAAGAGAAAAGGGGAGTAACTCTGAGGATTTGATACTAAAAGTGTTAATACTCCTGTTATCCCCCCATGACCACAACCATCCTCCACTACCGGACCTTATGATTTGCCAAAGAAAAGAATTAAGACCACAAATCCCACGGGGACCTCACTCACGTCCTCTTAGCCAACTGCATGTCATATTCATCAGGTGGCCAGCAAAACATTTCTAGAGGACACAGAGTCTTTAAAATAACTTAAACAAGCAAGTCTGTGTTAGTTAATTTCAGGAACAGAAATGCTCCTGTACATTGCTCCTGTCAAAGGCTTTCCATAGTCCTTCTATTTTATACATTATAATTGAAGCTGGTCACCAAATTCGAGGTACAATTTTGAATATCAACCAAGCCAGTTCCCTGAATATTAAGGACCCTTGTGAAATCTCCTGTCTGTGCAAACCCTTACTTCTATAGAGGAGACCTGATTTTCAGCTTGAAAGGGATTAGTCTTATAGACAGTCAATGGACCATGAAGAGCTACTCACCAAAGAATGATGGTGCATTAAACTGAGATGTTTATGGCTCTAGGATGAACCTACTGACTGGGACATGAAGCTTGTGGGGAGTAGGTAAAATTTAAGGGTAGCTCTCTGGGTAAAATAACACAAAAACAATACTTACTCATTTCATTCAAGTATTAGAACAGTTTCCAACATGCAGAGCTCTCTCAACAATAACTGAAGTAAAGGTTAGATCAGAAAAGAATGCAGATCGCCAAGCTTTAGAGGTCCATTTTTATGTGGACCAATGACTCGGTTCTTTCATGGTTTGTTGATTAGAGTAGCATTTAAAGCCCTGGGATATTCAGGAGTGGTTGATTCAAATGTTTCGTGCTTCATTTATTCTACCTTTTAAGGATTTTTTAAGCACCAGTTATCCATTAAATCCATAAAGCTGATGTGTCAATTGGTCCAACTCTTTGGTTGCTGTTAAGTGTTTATTGAATAAACCGCAATGTATCAAACACAATATAGACAAAGTCCACTCTAAAGTTACAAGCTGAATTGACTTAAGTATTATTTATAGAAAGGTCACAAGTGAGCTTACATTGATCAAATCTTAAAATTATTTTCTGAGCAATAAACTTGACGTGAGCACTGTGGGGGGAAAGTTAAAACAGGAATTGTGAGAAGAGTCTTCACTGGATTAATTGTCTCTGAGATGTCACATGCCAGGGATGGCTTGATGAAAAGTCTCAAAGGTTGAATGTCACTGGGCTTTGCACACAGGAGGTAAACCAACAAGGGGGCAAATCCAAACAAATCCTCCCAAATCTACATCCAAAACAGATTTCTTAATTAAAATGCAAAATCACTTTAAACACCTGGCAAGGCTGACAATGATCTGCTCACTTTGGTCAATATTAATTACTTGTGACTAAATTTGGAATTGACCTAAGCCAATTTTTTTCCCAGGCTTGATGGTTTCCTTGTTGTGTGGTTAAATTAAGCATAAATTTGCACTCAGTCATGAGAATGTGGCTGTGAGTTCAACTCAGTAGTGATCTCTGCCCTTCACACCGTATGACCTTCAAATCTTTCTGCTCTGAGGACCTAGGAAAAAGAAGGGCTAGTAAGGATTAATTGCTCAAGAAATAGGAGAGTTCTGTGAGGGTGATTTGCTTCCAAGGACAAATATGGAACTAACTTTGCAAAACTCAAATTCCAGGTTTGATGATTGTTTCCCCGCACTTATCAGTATATGACTTTCTTCTAATCTTTCTTTACTTAAACAGAACAATGATACCAAAAATAAGAGATGTGACTTGGAAGAAGGTGCTGATTTCTCTATATTTTAAATGATTATTTTAGAAATAATGATATTCCTGTGCAGTTGCCACATTTACATTGGCTTATATTATAAACAAGATACTATTCCTAAAGCCCTTGACTATTTATAAAACTATTTTGTATTTATTGTCTCGTTAGATCTTCATATTTCCTCTTTGAGGTAACTATTACTATGTGTACTTAACAGATGGGGAAAATGAGGCTAAAGAGAGTAAGTGACCTGTCCAACCTCCTGCAACTTGCAACAGCAGGATTAAATCCTGGGTTTCTGACTCCTCGCATTTTTTAAAACTCAGTTGGAATATCTACTAGAATCCAGTAAGTAATCATGCTGTGGGGTATTTTTGGAACATCAGGGATCAATTCATAAAATGCAAAAGCAGCACTCTTGGGAACAGGTGTAAACAGTGAGGGCTCTCGCAGGCTTTTTAATGAATAGAACCTGTCACAGGATTCAGAAAAAATTTGGCTCCATTTTGGAGTTCGATTACTCCTTTCCCTTCACTGATTCAGTCTTAGAGATGAATTGGATGAGATGACCAGAGAATTGTGTGAATGACTAACACTTGCCATCATCTTTGACTATGGAGCCCAGAATTCTACTCAGTGATGGAAAATTAAAAGAAATAGAACGCATGGGGGAAAGCATGAACTTTTCCAGCATCATGGCAATAGGTTGTCAGGGCCAGGATGGATCAGGTTCATCTTTATTCTGAAAGGGCAGTGACTTGGCTGGCAATGGAAACCTTTTGCAGGTCAGTACATTTCAGATGAAATACTCCCATTTTTTTGAGCTGTAAATGATAAAGCCACTATGGCTGTGGAGAATTGGGGGTGGAAAGCAGAGAAAAATGAATTTGTTTACACAAATTTACTCCCAGATGTCCTAAATTATGCCTCAAAAATAATCATTTAAGCTGTTCTACACAAAGAATTTGTAAACAAACACATTTACAGTACAGCTCTTTAAAGGAGAGAGATAAGGGAGGAAAAGACAGACATTAAATTGTAAGCAGTGAATAGTAGTTTGACAGTTCTGCTTTAAAAGTATCAGATGCTCCATATCAAAGAGAAGCCTCATACAAGAACAAACCACAAATTCGCTAATTCTGACCAATCTCAAGTTTCTAAGCAACTTAGAAGATATAGTCAATCTTCATTATTAGCCAATTCCATATAATCGAATTTGCATACTTGCTAAAATGAGAGCACCCTGAATCAATGGTGCTCTCATAGATTTGTGCAGAGTGGTGAAAAAATGGAATCATCCACTATGCACTTTCTCACCTGAAGTCGAAGTCTTGTGGTTTAGATCTAAAATGGACCCCCAAACCTCATGTTTGGAAGGTGAACGGATCAGGGAGGTGCTTTGTCTGACTTGCCATCAGAGGGTGGGACCTGGTTGGCAGTGGGTCACTGGGGATGTGAACTGGAAGGCTATACTCTTGGACCTAGATCCTCCCTTCACTTGCTACTTCCTGGCTGCCAAGGTGAGTATCTTTTCCTCTGCCTTGGAGCCAGCAGACGATAGTCTGAAACCCTGAGCCAAACTAAGTCTCTTGTCCCTCAGATTGTGGGTGGCAGGATTGCGCCCCACCGACGGGAAGGCGACTGAGACACAAAGTAACTCTCCCTTCTAGTTTCAGTTCTGACGATGTATACAGGTGTCTTTTTCACTATTTAATATTTTTCATATTGTTTTGGCTTGGGTGGGGGTTTGCTGTTTAAAATGACCCTCCATCTGAACTATTGCCTGTTATTTCTAAGCACAAGGAGTTTGTGATGCACCCTATGGAGAAAATAAATAGTAGACAAGCTTCGTTTCAGCAGGAGTTAATGAATCAATAATTACATTAAATAAGAATCTTTCGATAAAAAGATACCTACAACAAGGTTGTGAAGGGATAGGTAACTCCAACTGTGCATTTCCTTTAAGGGTAATGATTCAGGATTTGCTAATTTGATGCTGCCTGTGACTTTATAGATCATTTAATTCTGGCAAATACAAAGTCAGACTATAGTTTTTGTTTCTTCTATCTAGACTTATCAATTACCAAATAAAATCTAAGAAAAATAATTCATGTTATGCTTAGAACTACCAATGTGGTAGCTACAAACCCAAACTTTTGAATGTAGTTGTAGCTTTTAATAAAAAGTATTTTAAATATTTGTTACCTTGGCTAAATATATGCACATACATGCAAATATGTTTTCAGCATATTTTGTTCCTTTTAATTGAAAATAACAGCCTGGAAAGTAATTCAAGCGCATAAAATATCTCACAATGTTGTGAAAGGGTAATGCTATAAAATAAAATGAGGCTTCAATAAACACATCCAAGCTATGACTTTAAAAGGAATCTGTTAGTGTTATGAAATATAAACCTCAACTGAATATTTTTGATGAACGTTAAATTTTATCACTGAATAATAATAATAATAATAATAATAATAATAATAGTAATACTTGGCAGAGTTCACAGTAGTTTTAAAGACTTAGATCACTGTGGGCATTGGGTCACTCTAATCTTCTGGAAGGTGGACAGACATTTAGCTATTAGCACCACAGTTTAGCTGATAGGAATGCTGCATTCTGATGGGTTAAGTGATTTGCCTATAGTAACAAATCATGTACATGTCGCTGTTAGAATTAAAATTCAAAATTTAGAAAACGTTCTGTATTTTCCCTGTATTGCTATATGGAAGCCTGTTTTTAGTCTTTTTTTTTTTTACCAAGAACATATATTGGTACATTGTATACATAATGATCATAATCAACATGGTTATATTTTACCTGTACATGATACATCTTGGTTTTCCCCCCTCTTCTCCTCCTCTCCCTATTTGCAACAAGTTTATTTACATTTTTCCATTTTTTTCCTTTAATCTTACTTTTCTTTTAACCTTCCTTCTTTATCCCCCTTTTTCCTATCTAGTTCTTCTCTCTTTTGAATACTATCTTTTTTTTTACATAATATCTATTATACCCCTTTGTCCTTATTTACACTTATAGCTTCTCATATCAGAGAAACAATTCAATGTGTACTGATAAGTGTCTGATTTATTTCACTTAATAGTATGTTCTCAAGGAACATCCATTTACATACAAATGACTCTAGTTTATCCTTTTTTATGGCAGAGTAGTACTCCATTGTGTAGAAAAACCACATCTTCTTTATATATTCATTAGTTGTTGGGCATTTAGGTTGTTTCCAAGACTTAGCTATTACAAATTGTGTTGCTATGAACATGGTTGCGTATATATCACACATATATCAGTATGATGATTTTAATTTTTCTGGGAAGATACCAAGCAGAAGAATAGCTGGGTCAAATGGAACCTCTAGTTGTAGTTTTCTGAGGAATCTCCATACTGATTTCCACAGTAGTTGGACTAGTCTACATTCCCACCAACCATGGAGAAGGGTTCCTTTTTCACCACAGCCCCGCGAGCACTTGTTATTAGTTGATTTCGTGATAATAGCTATTCTCTCTGGAGTGAGATGGTATCTTAGTGTTGTTTTGATCTGCATCTCTTGAATGACCAATGATGTTGAACATTTCTTCATATATTTATTTGCTATTTTTATTTCTTCATCTAAGAAATGTTTATTCATTTCAGATGCCCATTTTCAGATAGGGTCTTTAAATTGGGGGGTTGATTTTTTTAATTCTTTATATATTCTAGATGTTAGACTTTTGTCTGAGGGACAGCTGGCAAAAATGTTTTCCCAGTCTGTGTTTTTTTGCCCCACTCCATTAGTAATTTCTTTGCCTGTGCAAAAGCATCTTAATAGGATGTGGTCCCAAGCACTGATTCTTTTGTTTCCTATGAAGTCTGGATTCTGTTCATAAATTTTTTTCCAACCCCTATGTCTTCGAGAGTTCTTCCCATTTTATTCTCCAGGAGATTTAGTGTTTCTCTTTTAATGTTTAGATCTTTGATCCACTTTGATTTGAATTTAGTACATGGTGAGAGACACGTATCTTGTTTTAGTTTTTGGCACGTGGTAAGCCAATTTTTCCAGCACCATTTTTTAAAGAGGCTATCTTTCTTCCAGTGAGAGTGTTTGGCTCCTTTGTTGAAGATGAGGAGTTGAGTGTGTTTGAAGTTATTTCTGCATCTTCTATCCTGTTCCATTTGTCCTCAGGTCTGTCTTCCTGCCAATACTATGCTGTTTTTATCACAGAAGCTTTATAATATAATTTCAAATTGGGGACTGTGATGCCCTCTGCCTTATTCCTGTTGCCCAGAATTGTTTTTGCTATTCTTGGTCTCTTCTGATTCCAGATAAATTTCATGATTGCCTTTTCTAATTCTGTGAAGTGTGTTATTGGTATTTTGATTGGAATTGCATTAAATCTGTATAGTAATTTAGGAAGTATGGCCATTTTCACTATGTTGGTTCTTCTTACCCATGAGCATGGGATGTCTTTCCATTGTCTGAGATCTCTTTCAATTTCCTTTTTTAGAGTACTGTAGTTTTCAATGAAAAGATCTTTTACTTGTTTTGTTAGATAGATCCCTAAGTATTTCATTTTTTTCCATGCAATTGTGAACGGAAAAACTTCTGTTATTTCTTTCTCAGTGAGTTTGTTATTAGTATATAGGAATGCTATTGACTTTTGGGTGTTAACTTTGTATCCAGCTACGCAACTGAATTTATTTATTAAATCTAGAAGTTTTTTGGTGGAATTCTTGGGGTCTTCTATGTAGAGTATCATGTCATATACAAATAATGATAGTTTAACTTCTTCCTTTCCTATTTTTATTCCTTTTATTTCTTTCTCTTGCCTTATTGCTCTTGCTAATGTTTCTAAAACTATATTAAATAATAGTGGTGATAGTTGACAGCCTTGTCTTGTTCCAGATTTTACTGTGAAAGTTTCAAGTTTCTGACCATTTAGTGTGATGTTGGCCATTGGTTTGTCATAGATGGCTTTTTTCAGATTTAGATATAGACTGTCTATTCCTAATTTCTGTCAAGTTTTTATCATGAATGGGTGCTGGATTTATCAAATGCTTTTTCTGCATCTATTGAGATGATCATGTAATTTTTGTCTTTGATTCTGTTGATATGGTGTATTCATGTATTGATTTGCGTATGTTGAACCATCCCTGCATCCCTGGGATGAATCCTACTTGGTCATAGTGTATAATCTTCTTGGTAATCTGTTGTATTCTGTTTGCTAGTATCTTATTGAAAATTTTTGCATCTATGTACATTAGGGAAATCGGTCTGTAGTTCTCTTTTTTGGAGAAATCTTCTGGTTTTAGTAACAGGGTAATACTTGCTTCCAGGAATGATTTTGGAAGTACTGCTTCCTTTTCAATTTCATTAAAGAGTTTGAGGAATAGTGGTATTATATCATCTCTGACTTTCTTATAGAATTCAGCTGTTAGGACCTGGGCTTTTCTTTGTTGGTAGGTTTTTAATTACCTCTTCAATTTCAATGGCTGATATTGAGTTATTTAGAATATTTATCTCTTCTTGATTCAGCTTTGGTAGTTCATAGGTTTCTAAGCGTCTGTACATTTCTTCAGTGTTTTCATCATGTTTGAGTAGAGGTTCTTAAAGTAGGTGCTGATGATCCTTAGGGTCAGTTGTGACTTCACCCCTTTCATTTTTTATTGCATGGATTTGGGTCTTTTCTTTCCTTTTTTTGATAAGAGTGGCTGGGGTTTGTCTATTTTATTTATTCTTTCAAAGAACCAATTTTGATTCATTGATTTTTTTGTATTTTTTTTAGTCTTAATTGCATTAATTTCAGCTCTGATCTTAATAATTTCCTCTCTCATATGAGCTTTGGTTTTGATTTGTTCTTCTTTTGCTAGATGTTTGTGGTTCAACATTAAATTGTTTATTTGGCCTCTTTCTGTCTTCCTGATGTGGGAGTTCAATGCAATGAATTTCCCTCGTAGTACAGCTTTCACTGTATCCCATAGGTTCCAGTATGCTGTATCAGCATTATCATTAAACTGAATAAATTGCTTTATTTCTTCTTTAATTTCTTCTGTGACCCAGCTGTTGTTCAAAAGGATGTTATTTAGTTTCCATGTGTTTATGTAGTATTTTTGTTCTCTGTTACCATTGAATTCCAGTTTTATTGTGCTATGGTCTGATAGTATGCATGGTATAATTTCAATTCCCTTACATTTACTTAAACATGCTTTATGAGCTAGTATGTGGTCTATTTTGGAGAATGTCCCATGTACAGTGAGAAGAATGTGTATTCTGTTGTTGTGGGGTGGAATACTCTGTATACATCTGCTAAGTCCATTTGTTCACGGATTTGATTCAGTTCTGATATTTCTTTGTTAAATTTTTGTCTAGTTGATCTGTCTATTTGACAGTGGGGTATTGAAGTCTCCCATTATAATTGTATTAGTAT